>JARHVA010001866.1:2062500-2125000 GCA_037957365.1 Torreya grandis | reverse complement strand
TAAAAAATGGAAAATTAGGAAAGGGACCAAAGTCCACCATGTCAATATCCTGTAACAATCCCTAGCAATGTTTTAGAGCCACAAATAACTCATCTATTTTAACTACCACTTCTTTATCATGAAAAATAACCAGAATGTTATTAACAAACATTATTTCCACCATCAAATTTACCCTAATGAAGGGTATATAAAGTAGATAATCTTCCTAAAAATACCTAAAATAGCCTATAATATCTCCTCCATTAGGACCCAAAATATATTACTTATCCTTTCCCTATAAATACACCCTTAAAAGGAAATATCCCTAACTCAACTACCAGCTATAACCATCAGGACCCCTAGTGTAAAAGTAACATTATGATCCATCCTAATTAATCACTAGCCAAGAAAGGGAAGACACACATACTAGAATAGCCAAGAACATAATGTGTGTTTGGAGCCATGTCGAGATAACACCATGAATCGCCTTATTAAATAATTCCATCTTCTAAATAAATACACATGATCAAGGCCATGAATTTATAATTCCCCTTCTCATGATCTAACAAGATAGATTTAAAACTAATTAATGTCATAAATAATAATCATATGTATAATAATGATGAAGATTAATGACCAAAGTTTATGGATGAGATCCCATAAAAATATTCCCATGATGAACATTGATTATCCATTTGAATTTCCTCTTTTTGATCTATACCAAAATTCTTTAAGAAGTTTGCAAATGAATTTGCTTCCCTAAAGAAATGTTTACAATCTCAAAACAAAAGGATATCTAATATTTCCTAAGCTTCCACCAAAAATTTATCCAATTTCCAATAGGTTACTAACTTATTTTTTATATTGGAATCAATATTTGTGAATCTCTTTAAATTAGAAGCTTCTAAATTTTGCATTGCATTACTAACTCAATCCCTGTTACAAGAGCATGTACTTTAGATTCATTATTTGTGCCTTCTAAGAGATTATTAGAGATAGTTCTAATGAGAGAGCCACTAAAATCCCTTATTATAAAACTTTCTCCATGAATCACCCAAATTACCTCTTGAGGATCCATCAAAATTTATTTTAAATGACCCTAGATGAGGAGGAGCCAAGAAGTTTTATCCTTTCTTATACTTTTACCTAAATTTACTATTGACCCATTAATAGATGGATGAATAATGAGCCTCCATTTTTCACTCAATTTCATATCCAATGCTAAATATAAACATTTCTACATTTAATCTAAGAATAAATGACCTCTGAGACAACAACCTCTAGTTCTTTTAAAATTGAAGAAAGATATCTCTCCTTACCTTCAAAAATAAATTAATTTCTCTCCTTCCAAATTATCCACAAAAAATAGCTATACTAACTCTCTAAAGTTTGAAAAGTGATTTTTTACAGTACCCAATTAGCCAAGAGGAAAATTCATTGAATAATGAGGAGGTCCTAGCCCAAGACCATTCAATTTTACAATAAAGCCACACCTAGCACCAAATAGGAAAGGGGCAAGAATAAAGTAGGTGATTGGCAATTTCTTCCTTAGATTTACAAAGACTACAATGGGAAGGGCCCATAAAACTAATTTTAGCCAACTGATCCTGAGTGAGGATATTATTTTAAAATTCTAACCAACCAAAAGCCCCTAATTTTTAAAGACCTATCTTATCCCATAATAAGAATCTATCCCAGCTTAAAGCATCATCTGTTACCTCAACCATCTGATAATCAAGTCTTACTTTAATAATTATAATTTTAGAATTTATGTATCCATTTGATTTATGATTTCAATGAAATGAAATGATCTTTTTCTAAACAAATGTTGTATCCTAATAAAGTAGTATATAATAAACTAGAGCTATAATGTTTTAAAATTTAATGTTGTTAAGTTTAGAGTTATCTAAAATTATTATTTTATTTTTTAAGGTAAAAGAAAATTACACTCGTGTGTATTTTTATGGTATGTCTTAGGAGATACCTTCAATGTCCCCTTACATGTATGACATGACCTTCAAGGTATCTCTTATGATATGCCCTCAAGGGCCTTATAATAACTTCATGGGTAACTTGAAGGTATCTCTTAGGAGATACATGAAGTAGAAATCCACTCTAGTGCATGTTTAAAAAGTATCTCTTAGGAGATACCTTAAATGTATTGCAAGTCCTTTACATTTATCACCCAATAGTGATTTCAAGGTGAAGAAAAAGTTCACTCATGTGCATGTTGAAGGTATCTCTGAGGAGATACCTTCAATGTCCCCTTGAATGTATGACAATTTCCTTTCATGTATCACTTAGGATATGCCTTCAATGGCTTTGTAATACCTTTATGGGTAACTTTATGGTATCTCCTAGGAGATACATTGAATAAGAAATCCATTCATTTTCATGTTTCAAAGGTATCTCCTTAGAGATACCTTGAAGGTATTACAAGGCCATTTCAGTTATCACCTAGTTGTACCTTTAAGGTGAAGAAAAATTACTCTCATGTGCATGTTGAAGGTATCTCCTATGAGATAAATTAAACATTCCCTTGAATTTATGACAACACCCATAAAGGTATCTACTAGGATATTCCTTCAAAGGCCTTGTAATATATTCATGGGTAACTTGAAGCTATCTCCTATGAGATACTTAGAAGGATAAATCCATTATGTTGTATGTTTGAAAGGTATCTCTTAAGAGATATATTGAGGGTATTACAAGGCATTTAAATTTATCACCCAATAGTGCTTTCAAGGTGAAGGAATATTCCATTCATGTACATGTTGAAGGTATATCTTAGGAGATACCTTCAATGTCCCTTGAATATACAATAGTGCCCTTTGAGTTATCTCATAGGAGATGACTTTAAGGGCCTTGTAATACCGTAGAGGGACACTTTAATATATTTCATAGGATATACCTTGAAGGATTAATCAAATCTTATGCATGTTTGATAGGTATCTCAAAAGAGATACCTTGAAGATAGTATAATGTCATTCGAGTTATCACACAGTAGTGACTTCAAAGTGAAGGAAAAATATTCTCATGTTCATGTTGAATGTATATCTTAGGAGATAAGTTAAAAATACCCTTGAATGTATGATAACTCCCTCCAAGTTATCTCATAGGAGATACTCTTGTATCTAAAATTATGCACCTGCAACAACAAAGTTGATTTACAGACATAATGGGATTAGCTCCAAAGTGTGGGACCCAAGGGTATTTGATCTAAACCTTTGTTATCATATATTTTCCCTTAAAAAAATATTTAATTAGGTTTAATATTTCCATTTAGACCTAAACTACATGGAATTAAGATACCTACATCTAAACTATGCTCTTCATAGAGGAAAAAAGAAAGAATAAACTAAAAATAACATGAGGTGATGCACCAAAAGTTCATAAATTTTCGTTTCCTACTTTTAAACAACACATTAAGGGTAATAAATATGGATTTTTTTATGTGTGTTTTATGCACACCCCTAAATCCTTTTATGAGGTAAACTCTAACATTTTAGGACCACTAAAGGTAATCATTTAAATGCATGAGTTGTATGGTATCTAGTTTTATAACATGTTGGTGGAATATTGGTGAGTGATATAGATTGTTTACCGCTAATGGATTGGTTAAAAATGAACCTAGATCTACTTAGATTGGGTGGCAAGATGATTATTGTAACTAAGGTGGGTAGGATCTCTTAAAAACCTCAAAAAAAGTAAGGAAAATTAGGGCATAAAATAAGGCTTATCCATAGCCTAGGATAAAACCCTTCAAAACCAACACTTGAACTTAGGTAGGATGAGAAATCTAAACCAATATTTGTTGAAAAATGTTATAGTACACCAACAATAAAATACAATTAATATTCAAAGAATAAATAATACAATATAATTCTAAGAGACTTGAATAAAGTGTAATTTAAAAAACTAAAAAGCTAAAGACCATTTGTTGATACATAAATACCAAAGAACAAAATTTATTTATGCAAAAATTACAAATTCCAAATTATAATTGTCAAAGTATAGAATTTGAATACCAAAAATATAAATACCTTTTCATAAAACTTTAATTTTAAAGTGTAAAAACCTAAGACACAAATTTTGAAGTGAAATTCACAAAACACAAATGCTAAATTGGGACATTCCAAGGTGTAAACCCCAAACAACATTTCGCAAACATGGTAATGCCAAAGTACATTTTGATATGGAAAAAATGTGATGAGTAAATATTGATGGGAAAATTAGGAAGACCATTTGCCAAATACCCTTTCATATTTCATAAAATTCAAATTTACTATTTAGAAACACAAAATATGAAGAAATTTTTGAAATACTCAAAATGCAAAGTGCATATTCCAATTCACAAATGTCGAAGACTTTTTGTTAATGAAAATTTGTTGAAGAGTGAATTTTCAAAGTAGAAAATATAAATAAAAAATGTTGAAATGTTTATTTTAAGACCCAAAATACAAAGACTAAATTTTGAATACATAAAATGTGAAGTGCCACTTGAAAAAGTATCCAAAAACAAATAAAACAATAAAACAGTAAGTCTTATCCTAAGGGAATCTATCAAAACATTTTATATGTCCAATTAAAATTTTACATGCTAAAAATATGCACTAAATTTTGAAAAAAAAATTAATTCATACTTCTCATTCCAAAATTAAGGAAACACCATTTCAAATTACCAATATCACAAAAGAGATCAATAGCTCCCAATACTTTATCACTATTTTTGAAGTTCCTAATGTGATGATTATTTACGAGTGATGATTTTATTAATAAATTTTTTTGAGACTCAAATTAAGTGTAATTTTAAAAACCAAAAATCCAAAGACCATTTATTAATATGTAAATGCCAAAGAACAAAATTTATTGATGTGTAAATGTCAAATGTCCAATTCTGATTATCGAAGCATAGAATGTGATGTAGAAAAGGTGAAGTGAAAAAAATACTACAGAACACCAAAAATAAAATATAGTTAATATTCAAAGGACAAAGAGTATAGTATACCCATACATCCAAAGTCAAAAGTTCCCAAATTGTTAGACTATTATTGCATATATTCAAGAAGGATTATGATTAGCATGAAAAACATATTCAAAATAGATATAGCTTAAAATTAATGAATATATTTAAAATGGATAAATCATACCAAAATATAAGGACTAAGTTAACATAATAATGAAACATCTCATGTAATCCACATAATTGGAGAAGAACCAATTTGCACATAAATACAAAGTCAAGCAAAACTCTTTCAAATTTCCTATTAGTTTGAACAACCAAAATTATCCTCTCTTTGGGATTGGGAGGTTACATGTATTTATAATTTTTGGATGGAAAGGCCTCATATATTAAATATTTTCCTAAAATTATAAGTCTAAAAATAGATCCACAGGCTCAAGATCATGCAAAATATGCATGCATAATGGAAGTGTCTAAACTTAGACTCTCTAGCTAAAAAACAATATGTATGTAAAATATATTGATTAGAAACTATAGTTTTACTTTAAATATACATCCACATATATAATCATTTAAAATCATGGTGTTGATGTGGTACTTCTATCTAGAGGAGTTGAAGAAGAAACTAAAGTTGTCATAAGAGTGACTACTGGTGAAATGAACACAAAACCTTTGGGAGTTTGCATTATTGTAAACCTAAAATATTTAGAGTCTTGAGATATTTTAGAAACACTTATATTTTTTTCAATAACTGAAATAGAAGATGAATATTTCTCTTTTCTTATAAGTTTCTCCAATAATATGCCCCTTGCCTCAAATTCTTTGTTTTCAATATCAAAATTGAACAAGGAAGGATTAATAAGTCAATGTGATTAAACCATTAACCTGCCTTGCTATTCCTCTATGATAATAAAGATATATATTGAGGATTTAGAATTATTTACTATTTTCTTATCAAAACTAACTAGTTGTAGAACCTCCTCATTGGTTCTATAGATGATTTCCTCCACCTCTTTACAACTATTTACTATTGCATGAAGGAGGTTCCCAAAATAATCTTATTAACCAAATTACCAGTAGGAGTAATCACCTGAGTGAACCTCATATCTACTAAAATTTTGAAGGCAAAGATTTAATTCATACTAAAGAGTCACAAACAATACCTTCATCTAATTATGTTAACTGAGAAAGGTGTCTCTTTTAGTAAAGACATAAATAAAACACCAGGTTGCATCTATAGTAGACATTAAATTTAAATGGTTAAAATAACTACTCCATGAATACAAAATTAATAAATTAAACCTCTTTTCCAATTCTTTCATCTAGTGGCATAGCTTAGTCATCTTTACCCATTTAGGTTGGGCAACTACTCTAGAGGCCCACATATTATACATAATATCGCATAGCTTATTGGTTTCAATATGCACATCAACAATAATTTATTGAGGGCCCTATGTGATTTGAATTTGTTTCCTCCTTATCAATATCTCCTCATTATCTAGTGCATTTACTTCATGGCTACCCCTGTGAAATCAAAAAAATAATTGAATTTTATTAATATATTATGGAGGGTCCCCTGGGTTCTTCTTTGGTTTCTTTGTAAGAGGAAAAATATTCTCTATCTACTCAAACTCCATCTCTTCACTTGTACCAAAGAGAACCATCTTCATCTTCCTCACCCTTTGAATTGTTCCACTCTTCTTATCAAACCTAGTGGAACTATGGGAAATTTAGTTACAAAAATATTTTGTCTTTTACCCCTGGCCTCCTACATCTCTTTCACCCATTGGATAATTATGAGAACCCTTGTTTATTTAATTGGAGTTGGGACTTGAGATTAATAAGGTGGATTCATAGGAGGAGATGTAATTATTGGAGGCACTATTGAAGTATTAATCTAAGTGGGAAATAGGAGAGGCTAGTGGATAATTCTCTCCCCTAAAGATGACTCTCTTATTGGCATGACCTCAATTATATACTTAACCAAACTATAGGTTCTCTCAACTATCATTGTGCTTGAGGATACTAGTGAGGATTATGTAATGGGCACTCCTATTTTATCCAAATTTACTTTTAAATTTGGTGGGCTATGAGGATCACAAATAAACATATTATGCTTCCAAGGAAACAAAGTAATATTACTCTTGAAATTCCCCTAATGGACTCTTTTCAATCTTTCTTCTAAATTCCTCTAAATTACTCTTGAAAAATAAAGTAATCTTTCCTTGTTTCCTTAGAAGCATATTATTCCTTAGAGCAATGGGCTATTTTCAATCTTTCCTTTTTTTATTACTTTGTTTCCTTAGAATTATATTATTCATCTTCAACATTTGGGTAATTAACCAATGATAATGGTTCTATTTCTTCTTCCACAAGTAGCCCTACCTAAGTTTCTCCTTCATTTTCTTATTCATTTTCCTCTAATTTTTCCCTCTTAGTAGACTAGTTAATAGTATATAGAATAATAGATGGTCTTTATTCCAATGACTTGCTCTCAGTAGGAGTAGGAGAATCCTTGGGATTCCTATGGTAGGTGAAGTCAGGGGGAGTGGAAGGTGTAATAGAAGGTGACATAGATAATAGTGGTGGGATGCATCATAGGATATGGTGATTAAGGCATGGTAAAAATTGTTATGTAGGTGTGTTTAAAGGTTTTTGGAGGTGAAATAGTAGAGGTATCTTAGATAAAGTTATACTCACCAATTGATGTAAGTAATGAATGACTATCCATAATAGAAGTGGGAGAATCAAGAATAGTTAGAATGGAAGAGAAATAGGCTTTCAATAAATCTAAAAGCCTTACTTGGGTCATAATTTTTAAGGGTTTTAAAGGAGTAATCACAAAACTACTCTTCATTTATTCAATTGGAGAAGTTTCCAACCTATCTCTTATAATTGTTGTGCCCAAAAATTGGGTGTCAAGATATTTTGTCAAGGAAATGACCTAGGGACTTGGAAGACCCCTCAGAATATCCCTTCTAATATTAGGATTATATTCCCTTTGGACACCAAATTTAGTTGGTTGCACATATATAGGATCTTGTAGAGGAGAATGAGGTTGATCATATTTATAAGAGACATGAGGCTAGAATGGTGGCCACTAGTGATTCCATACCCTCTATGATTCTTCTTCAATGTATTAAGGATTATTTAATAATTGAATCATTAGGTGCATTCCATAAGATGGGATCATGGTCATACTCCTCATGACCATAAAAAATAGGCACCTTCTTCTCTTGAAGTTGTTGAAGGTATCCTTAAACCTTTTTCCTCATATCAAATTCTTTGAATGGTGGTAAATTCATATTGTAATTGGCCCTAATTTTGTTGGCATGGTTGAAATATGATTTGACCATATATTGCATTTGGCCAATACTCATGGGAGTCTTAATATAATAATCTATATTCCTCTAACTTATTTCCTCATAAATACTACTATAAACCTAAAAAATTATTTCTTATTTAACAATATTACCTATAACATGGTGTGGTAGAAATAAGGAATTCGTCATTATCCATTCAATACAAATGAAAATAACATCTTGATAGAACCAATAGTCTCCCCATTTATGGAGATTCCTCAAAATATTCTCAAACAACTTGTGCATAGTTTTCCCATGGATTTCATGATATATCTGAGGGTAAACTTCATTATATATTTTTTCAATTTCATACCTATCTTTGAATGAACATAAATTAATGATATTCACCAATTCGATTATCCACATATTATTCTAAGGGTTGCCACAACACACCATATCTTTTGTAAAAAAATTCAATAATAACATCCAACAAATAGGATAACATGTAAAAACTACCATTTGATGGAATTTAGTCTAGATAGAATATTTGGGACTTTATTCTGGCATAGATAATTTATCCTAGTACAACCAATTGATCAAAGGTAAATAAAATGTCCAAAAATGGAACCCACTCAACTTAAAAATATGCAATACTCATAAATCCATACAATCTATTCAATAGACACATTGTTATCCTAACCTTGACCCTAAATTCAATTATGTAATTGGATGTACTACCCCCTTTGTGATTGAATTTCTATCCCTCGATAAGCCACTCTTTTAATTTACCCTCTACATTATTTTTTTCAAGCTAGACATTAGTTGAGTTATGATTGTAGGCTATTTTATGGGAAGGTAACCTAATACACCTCTTGAAAGCCCTACCCAAAATGTACATAACCACTTTGTTATTTTTCCTAATATATAAGCAATCACCAAAAATATTGCCATTGAAAAATAAATATCTAAGAAGGTTTATGCATGGCATTATCTCTAGTTTTGTAATTGATTGATGAAGACCCTATACCTTAATGGGTAACAAATCATCAATGTGCTTCTTTTGGGTTGGTTTAATTCTATCCTAAGCCAAGTATGACATTACTAATTCTATATTATCCTATAGTGTAGAAAAATGGTGGAATTTTAAATATAAATCACTTTTTCTTAAACATTATATTATTTGATTCCATTACTAAATTGGATGTATGCATCTAGTTTTATCAAAAGGACTAGTTCAAATTCACAAACACCTCTAAATAATTAGGGTTTCTAAACATATAAGATCTCAAATATGTAGTGTTTTATTGAGAGCAATGGCTAAGTGAATTCCCCTTTGATGTATATTTTACATATATCATTCAAAAGATTTGAAAATTTAATACATTAATGCACCATTAATGGAGATAATAGACATTTGGTTTAAACTCCTCTTTTATTATGAAAATTTGAGTCAGTTTAGTGGGTTAAATTATGTACCATATGGAAAACCTTCATTAAATTTTAATGTTCAATCATTGACTTTGAGACAATTGTTAGTTATGATTACCACATACTTAGGGTTAGTTACTCTAGATGATGATTAGTGTCAACTCTCCATTAATTCATAGCTTTGTTCCTTTCACTATGCTTGAAATATCCATGGTTGTGAGTTGATAAGAGCATGCCACATGGTAATATCTTGAAGGTCTAGATATAATGAAAGTTTAGGGAAATAGACCATATACCAAAGAGATATTTAATATTACATAAGCCCATTTTAATGAAGGAATGTCAAGTTTCATACATTCAAGGATTTGAGAGTACCCAAATATGGGGTGAAAATCCTTGTAAATTTAAACCTTTCCAATGAACTAATACCTTTTTTGTGTCTTTGTTCCATCGAGGGAGTGCCACCTATAAGGTCCACAAAGTGTGGGAGTGTAAAAAAATTAAAACATATAATTCATCTCAAAATATCCATTTTGATAACCCCATGCATTCCAACTAGCTTAGTAGTGACTTTAAGGTGAAGGAAAAAATTCACTCATGTGCATGTGGAAGGTATCTCTTGTAAGATACCTTCAATGTCCCCTCGAATATATGATAACACCCTTAAAAGTATATCCTATGAGATTCATTAAAGGTCCTTGTAATAAATTAATGGGTAATTTGAAGGTATCTCTTAAGAGATACCTTCAATCCACTATTGTACATGTTTGAAAGGTATTTTCTAGGAGACACCTTGAAGGTATTACAAGGCCCTTCAAGGTATCACCCAATAGTTCCTTCAAAGTGAATGAAAATTATACTCATATACATGTTGATGGTATCTCCTAGGATATACATTCAAAATCCCTTTTAATGTATGATAACACCCTTTGAGGTATCTTCTATGAACCCATTTTAATGAAGGGATGCCAAGTGTCAAACTGTCAAAGATCTAGGAGTATAGAAATAAATAAGGTGCAACGACTTTAAAATTTATTGAATAATGTTTGAAACCTTCATAATACCTTCATGGGTAATATTAATTAATATTCTATGATATACCTTAAAGTTATTACAAGGCCCTTCAAGTAGTTCCTTCAAGGTGAAGGAAAATTCCACCTGTGTGTATGTTGAAGGTAACTACTAGGAGATACATTCAATATCTACTTAAATGTTTGACTTTTGATAATTAAATTTGATGTATCTCCTATAATATTCCTGAAAGTTCCTTCAAATAAAATTTTAATACCTTCATGGGTAACTTAAAGGTATCTTCTAAGAGATACCTTGAAGGAAAAAATCATCCTTGTGCATGTTTGAAAGGTGTCTCCTAGGAGATACCTTGAAGGTATAGGGTGATGTGTGTTTTGACATAAAAATAAACTATAGGATAGGTTTTAGAGTATAAATCCATTATGATCCTCTCCTAAAATTATTATTTCCCACCCACTCCTATAAATAATTGGTGAGGGCACTTCTTCAAGGTTTATTTCACCTGCTCTAAGTACACTAAACGTCACTCAATGGCTTGTTGAGACCATTCCATATAAGGGGCCTTTGTTGGTTTGAATTTAAGTTAATTTAGTAGATATTGTGTAGTGGTTAGTAATTACATTGAGTAAACATCATTTAGGGGAAGACAATTGTTTTAGGCTTAATTCTAGTACCAAATTCTCTAAAATTGTGATACAAGGATAGCTGTAAGGTTTTTTGTTTTTTGGTGTTTGTGTTCCTATGTTTTGGTAGTGGATACACTATGATCATTTTTTTAAACTTGTATAAGTCAAAAAACATTATAATACAGTTAACCTTTTGGATTTTTTGGTCAAATGTTGGGAATTTATTTAATTAAATGGCTTGGAGTTTCCCATGGTTTGCAACATGGGCAACAATTTGGTGTTGATTGATATTCATCATACTTCAAGAGTTGTACATCATATCATCAATCATGAGCAGGTTTTATGCCTTATCCCACATGTGGGAGAGTTATTATCTTTTTTAAATAATTATGAAGTGTTACATGGGAGATCATTCACATCTGTCTAATGTTTTAACACCTCATATTTGAATATTTGATACATAATTCCCCATCTTATTTATCCTTTAAAATAAATATTTGTAGATTCCTTTACCGATCAGTTTGTATTGGTTAGTGTTTTTTTTTAATTATAATACTCAACACATTTAATACATTTATTTAAAATGTCCTCCACTTTCCTCTAGTTAGTGCTACTTTGGTTAAGATATTCCTTTATGGGCCTTATCATAAATTCAATGGGATGTTGAAGGTATATCATATGAGATAACTTCAACATGATTATCAACAAAAATGACATGTCATTAGTGACTATTTTTTAAAAGTACATTTATCTCACTGAGTCAAAACCCTAAGTATTTATGGTGTTATAATTTTATGATATGCTAAGTAAGTGAATGATATGTTATAAATGAAAAATTAACTTTTAGGTAATCCCCTTTGAGTAAGTTTTACATCTCTATATATATCATTTATTTTTGATTTAGTTATACATTTTTAGTTTATGTTTGAGTTAGTTATATATTATAAATATTTAATATGTATTTTATATTGTAGATTAGAATTCACATTTGTTGATATATAAATAATCACTAGTTAATCATAAATAATTTCATAGTTGATATAATATGTAACTTAGATTTTACAAAACATAAATATTTAAATCATTTAAATTACCTTTTAAATTCTCTTTAGCCGAGAAATAAATTCCCACACTTAAAAGGTAGAATAAGGCCTCAATCAAAAGAAATTTTGATATAGTACCATTTAAACTACCAAAAATAAAATTAAATCCACATCACAATCTTATATTTTATGGTGGCAACAAAATTCCTCTTGTTGATTGGTACTTTGAGTTGTTTAGTCTTGAAAATATGGATGTAGATAATTATTTGTTTAGAACTATATCTAGAAAATAATATTCTTATATTGGAATAGTTATTGCCTGTGATAGTGATGAACTTTAAGATTCTATTCAATTCCAACTAGAAGTATGGAATAAATAAGAGGGAATTGTCTATTATGCTATAGTGAATTTCAACAAATTTACACCTAGGAAAATGGAATTGATAAAAATGAATTTTTATCCTTCTTGTGAAACATTTGGGTTTCATTTGAATAGCTACAAAAACCTTGAAATGTTTTGGTTAATAAAAAGAGATAATTTGGTGCTTAAAATACATAATATGTTGTAAGAAAAACATGAACAAGGGACACCAACTTCTTCTACTTTCCACCATGTAAATATACATTTAAGATACCCTTCAATCATGACAAAAAAAACATTGAAGAAAACAAGACAAGCAAGGGAAACCTATTTGTGTGTTGATTTTGAAAAGGATATAAAATTACTCACAGCACTAGAGAAATATAAGATAAAAAAAAGGGTTGATACACTTTTATTGGCACAAAATTATAATTATACACATAATGAATTCTCTACATGTTATATTTACTCTAGAAATTATGCCTTGCACATTCTTGTAGAGCTCTATGTCTTGGAGGATGCTAATATCAAAATAAGAAATCTAAATAAAAGAGGGGTAAATTTATAATTCATTCATTCATAAACCATAATAAGATTCCAATGAAATAATCTTTGTTAATTCCTTTTGATCTAATTAACCCTCAATGTATTATTGAATAAAAATAAGTCCTTGAAGATATGACGGAGAAAAAAATTGTAGGATTAAAAATTACAGATGGCCAACACATAATTATAACATAATAGATAATTATTTCAGATAAGGAATACAATTCACTATCATTGATAAAAAATGTTCTGTTATAAGGGCAATATTTCTTAAAATAGTTACTTTGTTCCATATTGTTCACAAAATATGTAACCAATATAATGAAGCAAATGTAGCAATTTATAAGATTTAATTTCCAAAAAGATTTCAATATTTACATGACCTTATCCAAGTGAGAAGTTAGAAGAATATTGAAACAAGGAAAATAATATAGAAGAAATATAAAAATAAGCTAGACACTTTTTCACAAAAATGAACTACTCAACACAACTTTAGGAGTTAAAATGCCTTATTTTCATGGAACAACCCATTTGGTATTATTTTGATAAGGTGCTTGATTTTTTTGAAAGTGTTTCTTTACTTGGTTCAGATAAATAAGATTTAAATATAATTTATATAATAGTGCTTAGAAATATTCAAGGGATTTCAAATAAACAAAAATTAGAACTAACATATTTATTGAAAAAAGGGTATATTTCCTTCTTGAAAACCATGTGTGCAAAAACATGGACACTTGATGCAAAAAAGTGATGATGAAAAGTAACATATTATAAAAAATATATAGATTATTTCACCAATCATGATTTGACACTTCTAACAAAAAAGTAATTACACTTGAAAAAGTAATGGATCATTATACAATTTCTATGAAAAGGTTTGAATATTTGTGTGTCCTGAATGAAAGTATTTCAAAAAATAACAATATTTGGGAAGCATTCTCTCCATATTCAATAATCATATTGAGAAATATCTAGATAGTGATATAGGTTAGCTTCTTGGAATAAACACATAAATGTTTAGCAACTGATACATTCCCCAATATCTTTGGCCATGCATGTTAGAACATTTTAGTACAATATTCATTATTGGTGTGAATGTTGATTTGATAATTATTGATATTTTGAATGTCATTGAATATTTTAAGGAAGAAAATATTCACCTATTTCTTTAGGCATTTATTTAAAAATTTATTGTTGGGGATTTTAAAGTATTCATCATTTACAAACTTGACCATTTTTTTGGCATTCAGAACCCTCTCAAAAATATGTGTTGGTCATTGCCATTATATTTAAAATAAGTGTGTCATACTTTGGGGTCCAGATAGTGATGGATTCAATTGTACTCACATTACAAGTACCAATTTTTATCAAGATTCCACTAATTTTCAATTTTCATATTTCATCCTCCATTCACAATAAAGTAAATTATAGGAAGGTGTTGATATTAAGAAAGACATATGAAAATTTCAAATGATTGGTTTACACAAAAAGGAAGGCCATTCAAAAATGAATTTGATAAATTATTTTAAGAGAAAATTATCTCTACTTTCAATAATTCAGATACATGTGATTTGTTAGGGGTATATACAATCACTAGATTATTGTGTTCTTGTACATAGATGTAAATTAATTTATATTGCATTATAAAAACTAAAAAGAAAATAATTTTTAATGTTCAATTGAAATTTTGTTTAATAAATTCATGGAAATCAATACCATAACAACCACTTCAATCAATATTAGGTGCATAACATTTTTAATCTATTTTATAATCATGATTTATTTTAAAAATAAAACATCTTAATAATCTTTCAGTGTGTATGATTTATTTTTCAAAACTTATAGATAATCAATATTTCAATGTGTATCATTAATGACATCAAATGAAAGTGAATAAATAATATTGCTAGAAAATCAAATCACTGAACATGACAAATTGTAAGTTGAAGAAGGTAATTTAAGATCATGAATATTTTTACAATTATAGAATTTTTTATTTAAAAATTATTTATAATATTGACAAAATATTTTTTCATCTATTTATTTCTCAATTAAAAATATTTCTCAATTAAAAATAGTTCACAATGTAACTCTACAACTTTATTTCTCCAACAAAATAAACCAAGACATACTATACATCTTGAAGATTCCATGAAAATAAAATAAGGTAAAAGTATAGAACAACACACTTTTTTGAAATAAAAATATCAAATAATGTGATGATGAGAATTTTTAGTTACTACATTATATAATATTTTGTAGGGAATAAAGAAAAAAAGGTTCAATGAAAGAGTGTAGTTGTATAAAATAAAAAAAGGCAAAAAAAGGTGAAAACCCCCTTTCAATGAATGTGTAACTACACAATTTCATATAATAGAATATATAAATTGTATTTATTTATTTAAATACATTACAATTAATTTTTTATTTATTGATAGGATAATGTAGAAGACAATAAAATATAGTGCATCAGCTTGGTATTTGGAAGTGTGGTTTCATTTTATTGTTGTGTCAACTTGAATGTGGTTGTATTTACCCATTTAAATGTTTAATTTACCCAATTTAAAATAACTCAATGTGTGTTGTAATATGTCTTTAAGATAATAAATGTTGATGCTAAGTATACATGATCTTTATCAATATAAAAATGATTTTTTTTGAATGGACAAAAATATTGTGATTGTGATAAATTTGATGAAGAATAATTTTCTTATTAATAATATTTTGATGAAAAAGGGCATATATATATATATATATATATATATATATATATATATGTTAAATGGCATAAATAAATTGTAGAAGTAATTATATTTTTGTTTTTTTAGAATATGATGAGTTACATCTATTTTAACAAATGCATAAAAAGTGTCCATTATAAGGATTCACTATAAACATGTATATGCATTTGTATGTTAGAAAATTGGCAATAGAAATTGTACATCCGTGTATAATGAGTATAATTACATGTGCCTAAGCATGTATATATTTTTAATATGTTTATATGAATCTTTATAAGATTTACAAAAATGCAAATAAAAAAGGCATAAAATGAAATGCAATATTTTTATATGTTACAATAAAAAATGCTAATAAAAAGTGCATCAATGATCAATCTTACATGTAAAAAACTTTCTTATAAAATTTTCATGTTATATTTATTATAATAAAATATTTTTAATAAATGATTTCTTTCTTTTTTAACAATTTGTAGACATTTCAAAAGAGGAGCTAAAACCAACTTATAAAAAACTAATAATTTTGGGGTTGGATGACTTATTATTCATTATGAATAAAATAAAGGATATGAAAATAAATATTATAGGAAGAAAAGAAGAGTATATAATAGAAAATATATCATACTACATTCTAGATCATTCCAAAGAAATTTTAAAGGTGGCACTACATTCTTTTTATCATGTTAGCCTTTGGTCAATGATAGAGGACAATCATTTGATGTTACTCCTTCAAGCCATGGATTAAATAAGTTAAGATTTCATGTTTTTTGGGTAAAAAATATTCTAATACCTTAAATATAAATATAAATAAATTAGATGATGTTATTTTTAAAGGGAACTTTGGAGATGAATTTTCAATTGCCAACCATGGTGTTCATTGATTGTAATTCTCAAAATTATGATAAAAAATAAAAATTGCAAATGAGTTATGTTAATACAAGTAGATATAGTGGAAATGGAATTTATAAAGACCAAAAATATTGGAGAATCGATATAAATTTTATCATCACTTCTTTGTAGAAACCAAAAAATCCATGCCAATAGTTGTGAAACATTGTTTTGAAGGATGTAAGTTCACCGTATGATTATTTCAAGTGTATTTACTGATTATAAACTATAATTTTAGTCACATTATTATCAATATAATATAAATAAGTTCTAAATTATTTTAAATTTAATTAATTTTTTTAAAAGTTTATGGATTTTAATCTAGAACACTTTGGTCATGTTTCATGTAATTTGATTTATATCTAGAGATACCTTAAAATTATTGAATTAGGTCAAATTTTAAAATATAATCCCCTTATAAGTGGATACTCCATCATTTTATCTTTAAATCACCCAAATAATTGATCCATTAATATATTTACACTTGCTCAAGAAGATCTTCCCAATGAATAACAAATAATTCTTAAGTCTCTCTCTCATTAAATTTGTTTATTGATGCCCCATTAATGGGTAAAGGGTATATAGTGGTTTATCTCATCCACATGCTAAGTCTCCTTGGACTCCCTCCATATAATGCTTTATTTAAATTAAATTATGATAGACCAACATGGTGAAATCTAGGAGACTCAGGAGTAGGATGTAGTATTCAATATTGCTCTAGTTCTCTCATTTGTGATGCCTTAGTAAACCTTATAGATAGAAATAATAATTAAGATAAGGCCCAAGTATTTGTCTTAGGCATACACCTTATAAGACAATACATAATCAAATACATGATAATTTAATGAGATTCTAATCTCATAATGGAGGTGATTTGTAATCAGCATACTAAGGATTGGAGACTCAACAACATCTTCCACTTGATTTAGCCTCTCCTAGATGAAATGGAATCTTGGTTAGTGTCATGATAATTTAGGGAAGCTAATAAAAAATAAAAGTTCCTTGATAATTTAGGGTGGACCAAGTGATCAATGTGGTGATGGATAATGTATATTATCAGTGGTCGAGACTTGATTTAGTGGATTTATGACATCACCTATGATTGATGGATCTTTCTAAAAAAAAATTAAACTTGTCACATTTAATTTTTGGCATACTAGAGATTTGACATGTTTAAATGGATTTTCACTACATGGTTTCACATTAATTCCTTGGGTGTGAAGTTTTTTGTCATGACAAGTAATAACTCACTCGAAGTCATTACCTACCAACATTTGTCTCTCCTTGTCACATTCTTTCTTAATTTTCTCCCTTGTTTGGATTGACTCTATTGTGAAGATGTATTATTTTGTGTCAAGCTTGGGCATTACCATCCTATTTTGTTAGTTTGTGTAGAGCATCATGAAATGGATTTTTGAGATAGTGTGTTGGATCATAGACTCTATGTAATATTTTAGATTCTAAATGTGAAGGTTTTGGAGGAAATTCAAACAATTTTTTGTGAGGATTACCTTCATGTTGTCTAAAATAACAAAACCAATGTAGATGTGGAATTGTGATTTAATAAAAACCTACTTTAGGTGGTCCAAAATAGGGAGGAAGATTATTGAGTAGTAGATGCCTTTGTATGGAAATAATTTTTGGGTGGCATCATTGGATGGCTGATTTGATTTGAGTTGATAATTGGGCCTGATCTACCATTTTATGGTTTGCATTATCTTAGTTAGGTTCCTCCAAGTGTCTTTCAATAGTTAGAATCCTGTTATGTTCAATTTCATGATCATTACATGGCTATGGTGGAGGGAATACAGGATGCTACCTCTTATGCACATTCTTGTCTAAAACTATTATCATCCATAATCCCCTTTATCAGTAAATTTAACTTGGATGCCCTCATATCAACAGCCCATTATTTGGTCAACTTCTATTCAATCTAGGGTGTCGTGGATGATTTTGGATGCAAAAAATGTTAAGGCATAGGGTGGTGGTAATTACAAGGCTTATTGATTGGTTTATAATCATCTTTAATCTATGGTGGACTCCATTGAGTTGGATGGTGTATATGGACCCAATAAACACAATGGATCAATGACTAGCAATCCTAGACTTGATGGAAAGTAACTCACTCTTTGTGATGTATGTTGCTTATTTCTATTTTGTATCTAAGGTTATCCCTTAGTTTTTGTTGCTCTCCCTTTTTGGACTTTAATTTTAGATGTCAATGTTATAATTATGATAATTAACATCATATAATATACTTATAATCCAATTTATTTAAAATGATATGTGCCCAAATGGTTTGAAATAGTCCAATTTATTTGGAATATACAAAAAATATTTTTGGATAAAATTTTCTCCACTCCACTTTAGTGGATATAATTATAAATTATTTAGAATAGTCTAAATCATTTGAAATAATTCAAATTATTTTAAATGATATCAATTTAGATGGTTTGTAATAGTCTAATTTAATTGGAATATATAAAAAATATTTTTGTTGAAAATTTTCTCCACTCCACTTTATTGGGTATAAGTCCAAATTATTTCAAATTATATGTGCCCAAATGGTTTGAAATAGTCCAGTTTATTTGGAATATAGAAAAAAATTCATGGATTTTTTTTTTCTAGTCCACTTAAGTGTTTATAAGTCCCAACTATTTATAATAATCTAATTTATTTGAAAATATCTATGCCCAAATGGTTTCAAATAGTCTAATTTATTTGAAATATAGAAAAAATATTTTTTGAGAAAATTTTACTCACTGTGCTTTAGTGGGTATAAGTCTAAATTATTCAAAATATTCTAATTTATTTGAAATGATCTATGCCTAAATGGTTTGAAATAGTACAATTTTTTTGGAATATAAAAAAATAATTTTTGGAGAAAATTTTCTCCACTCTACTTTAGTGGGTATAATTCCAAATTATTTGAAATATTCCAATTTATTTAAAATGATCTATGCCCAAATTATTTTAAATAGTCTAATTTATTTGTAATATAGAAAAATATTTTTGGATAAAATTTTCTCCACTCCACTTTAGTGGGTATAAGTTCAAATTATTTGAAATAATACTTTAAGGGTAATGTTAGAAACATATCAAAATGGTAAAATAACCATTGTAGGCAAATGAGGGCCTAGGTTACCTAAGGCGGATAAGTGGAAAGTTCAAAAAATCCTATAGCCACACTACATATAAGTGTAGATAAAGTTTAAACAAGGAGATTCATTCATTAACCAATAAATTATGCAACACACACACACACACACACACACACACACACACACACACACACACACACACACACACACACACACACACACACACACACACACACACACACACACACACACACGCACACACACGCACACACGCACACACACACATGCACACGCACATGTGCACACGCACACGCACACGCACACGCACACGCACACGCACACGCACATGCACAAGCAACATGCACACACACATGCGCACGTGCACACACACATGCACACGCACACACACACGCATACATGCATGCATGAAAACACACATACACACACATATATAATGAAATATATAGGGTTAAAATATACTCACCTTGAATAATAATTATTGGGCCTTAATCTCTCCTTTTTCCAATTGTGTTTTTCAAGACATTTTTATGGTTTTAAATATCTTAAAGGCCAAATCAATATATAGGATAAAATGGACTCCTCTTATTGAATCCAATACTATAAAATACAAGATTTAACTCAAGATAAGGTCTATGTAATAACTCCTCAAAATGTAGACTTAGGGTAGAATTACAAACAACAACAATGTGAAAATGAATGTTCATCTCTATTGAAGTGAAATAATAACTTTTATTTTTATTGGTGAATGATCATAATATTAATTTGACACCATTTAATAACTTAATTTATTTATAAATAGGATTACTAACCTTGAACTAAGTCACCCATGATGATTTAATTATGATGATTGTGCTATAAGATTCACAACTTCATTGATTTGATCGATGTAGTTGGGATGGGATGGATGAAAAATAAGAATACATCAAATGCACCAATATAGTCATAATTTATAGGTCTTGATATAATTAGAGGATGTAAAATGGAAGCAAGTAACTTAAAGGATCAAACTATGAGGAATTTAGAATGGATGGTATTTATAAATAGGGAATAATCTGTCTCACAAAGCACCAAGGGCCTACCAACCCATTTCTTGGTGCACCATTTAATATGTACACTTAGGAATATTTAAAATTGATAATTTTTTCTAGGATAAAAACTATCAAGTAAATGATAAAATTTAAATATACACACACACACATATTCCGCATATGAAGCTTATCATGTGTCACCAGAGTGTAATATGGGATAGTGCTTTAGGAAATAACATAGTAACATAATAACTGAGCTAACTCTAAAATTAAATACTAAAATAAATGAAATAATTTTAAGTAGTATATAAATAACATAACTTACCTTGATCACTGAGTGGTCACATGTTATATTTATAGTTTTAATCATGAAGAGCACAATAACTGCAATTGCCAAAACCTAAGGATACAAGATTATAAATCAAAGAAAGTAATCATAAGAGGGCCAAAGTAAATTTAAAACTCATAAAATTATTTAATTTCTTTAGAGATTGGTAATTCAAGATGATAAAGGCTAGTTTACGACCAAAATACTAAAGAATGTGAATAACAAAATGGAGGGAAAACTAGGTAAACAAATATCCAAGTCTACTAATGATAAAAATACCTAAACATATATACTAATTATTAAAAGTAAAAATATAGATATAATTTAAGTATTTATGAAAAAAAAAAATCTAATCAACATCAAAGGAAGAGAAGTAGCAACCATAGACAATCAAAGATGAAAAATAGGAAATGATTAATGTAAAAAACATCGATGAAAGATAAGTCATAATTCATGCTCAATAAAATATGAAAAATAGGAAATGATGAGATAAATGGGACAAAATTACTTATAAAATGGTGAAATAGAAAACTCAAGGTCCAAAACATATCTAAAGGAGATCAAGGAAATATAAGGCAATAATCAAGATATGATTTTTCAACAACTCAAAGATGTAGCTTCTATTCTTGGCATATTATGAATATGTCAAAGATATATGGAGAATATGAAGTATAGAAGGTATAAAAATATTTATAATCAAACCTACCTATCAAGTGGGGAAATGAAATGTGTAGTGGGGGTGAAATGGTAGTACCAAGGTGAAAATATAATGTTTATAAGAAAAAATACACTCCAATCAAGCTAGAAAGACCAAGAGGATTTTGACATAAATGATATTAGAGAGTTAAATCTGAAATTTCAAGTTTGGAATAACTATTTAAGTTTAAGAAACATCCCATGAAGGTTAGTATGCATGAAAATTAAAATAGACCCACCTTCCTACAATGTGTTTCCAAATACTCAAGACCCCTTATAGATCAATCCATCTACTATAAATATTTGGTACTTGTGTGAAAAACTATGTGGCTCTCGATAGTATATGATATGATAATAATTTCATATCTTAGTCTATTTTCCTATCACACCCCAATGGACCTTGGCTCTAATCATGAGGCCAAATATGGATTTAAAGCTTCAACTAGGATATGAGATGTGCCAAATATTGATCATATATTTTAGTTTTATATGAATGTTAATATGTTTTTTTTCCTTTTAATCATTTATTTTTTATTAAATTATATAGCTTTTAAATTTTATGACTCTTTATATTCCTCCTCCATATGAATTCAAACAACCAAGCATGGCTGCTAAAAATTACTATTATAAGAGAGAATACACTTAGTGGCTAGAGAAGAGAACCTAAATACAATGTTATTTAATATTCATATACTTTCATGGTTGGAAAGTGTGTGATCTCAAAACTAACCTCGTGTGCCAAAAATGATGTCACAAAAGGGGAATGATGGAAATGAGCATAGAATGGTTGTCTTGCCCCAAATCATAAAAATAATTTAAACAGATATGGTACAATGAAATGTAAATATAAATAATCATAATAATAAATGTTATATGTGAATTAATACATGAATATATATACTTGTTAAAATTTTACCATAAAATAATATGGATAAATCTAAGAGCAACTAAACACTACTCTTGACCATTGACTTATCTTTTGGGTAATAAACTTAAATAATTTTCTTATTAAATGTAAGTTTTAATGAGATGAAAATGATGGATGTTTGTGAGGATGGCCTTATTTGAGTTCTTACCATAAAACTAAAAAACTAAAAAATGGTATAAAAATATAAAAATACAAAAGGCTAAAAATGAGAATGAAGGCTAATGTGTAAGATAACTTAGAATTGTGTAAAAAAACCAATTTTGATTCTATGTTACATAAAATAAAATATAATAAAAACTTGTAATAATTTTTAGCTCCATATTACATGTATAAAAATTACTAAAAGTATGCAAGTAAGAACATACTAGAAATGGAAGAAGGCAACACATAAATTAACACTAGGTAAGGATGCCACCATTTTCGTGTGTACTTTTCTTCTTTATCATGGATATAATGTACCTTAATCATTAATTATACAAAATTAAAAGTATAAACTTAAATTTTTATTATTTTTTTTTGTTTAGTGATGCAATATTTTTATTGGTGATTATGTTTTAAATCTCCCATACATCACTCATCAATAAAATATAAGGTGTGAATATGGGTTTCATGAAACTCTTCATCGATAATGATGTCATAAAAATAAATGCATGAGGAAGGTACCTAAAATTATGATGGTAAGATATATTTGGATCCATAAAATAAATAAAAAGGAGTTTCCCCAGTGGTAGTAAGAATTTTGGTATGACAAGCCCACAGTAACAGAGTATAGCTTGAGATTCTAGCTAGAATGTGAACCACAAATAGTATTTTCAATATATTGTTAATAATTTTGTTAGTGGATTTATATTTACCATTTCACTAAGTATGGTAGGGTTGTGAGTGATTTTTAATTTCTCACATAGTTGTTTCATTTCTTTGTTTTTGAAGTTCCCACCATTTTCAAACATGATGGTGTGAGGAATACTAAAATGACATATGATATGATTAAGACTGAATTTAGAGATAGTATTTCTATTATAATTTACAAAGGGAATAAATTTAACCCACTTGGTAAAATATTTGGTGGTAGTAATGATGAAAACATGGCCATCATATGATCTAGGTAATTTACTAATGAGATCTAATCCCCACATTAAAAAATGGCCAAGGAGACTACAAGGTTTGAATCTCAACTAGAGAAAAATGAATAACATCATCATGAATTTGACAAGTATTACACTTTTTAATGAATTTGATAGCATTTTTTTCAAGGGTATGCCATAAATATACCATGCATAGGAATTTGTAGGATGTAGTGTGTCCACTACAATGACCACTAAAAATGCATCCAAGTGTTTTCTCAAGGAGAGAAAAAAAAATCATATGAGTAACATAACAAAGTAAGGTACCTTAAGCATTATGATAATAAAGGATGCCATATCTAAAGATGTAATTGTAATATTTTCTTTTAAAGTTGAGTCTTTTCATGAGAATGTACCTATAAAGGATAAGTATTATGCCTAATAAATTAGATGATATTTTGTATTAGGGGATTTATCAAGTAGTAACAACATCAAAATGGAAAACAAGATAATAATCTTTGGATTTTAATCTATAATGTTATTTTATCATTTGTATGAGAATTTGTGTATCTTAAAGTAGTTAATGAAGGTGAAAAAGAGTTTAATGAAGAGAATCAATTTTAGTATTTTGTTCTCATGGGATTGCTTCAATAGTGAAAGATATGAATTATTTGTAAAGATTGGAAGTAAGTTTATGATATTTGATGATATTTTCACTTTTACATTGATAATCACCACTAACTTGGTGACATATGAGTTTTTCATCACCTAAATCATGTAAGGGATTTCTAAGTCAATAGATGTTTTCACGCCTAAGATGAGGGATTCATATTCAACCATGTTATTAGTGGTTTGAATGTTAATACAAAATTGAGAGTTATAATTTTATAATGAGGATAAAATAAAACATATCCTACTTCAACTCCTTGAATTAATTTGGATCCATAAAAGTGAAAAGTCCAAGTGTATTTTTTCAAGTCAATTGTAAACTCGAGTAGTTATTCTAAGACAACTTTAGGTTTTAGTTTAAAAGTGAAAATTGGGCTATTCGAGGGTTTATGCCTTGATATCAAATATTAAATCATGAAAATAATCTTTAAGATAAATAACTTGATTAATACCTTTGATGTAAATAAACTCTTCATCAAGAAGCATGTACTGAAGGTGATTAGTATATGGTATAGGTATGGTGGCAAGTTAATCAGATCTTACTTGGAATTTGAAAGAAATTTTTGTAACAATTATTAAATAAAATTCCATTAAGAGTGCCATCCATTTACAATTCTATCTCCAAGTAATAAATCTTTGGAGAAAAAATGACAAAGGGGTTTAGAATGGACAAACACATAGGTTGTATGATAAAGCATATAGTGTCAAAGATTTCTGGTTAAGAAATGAATGGAGATATAAGCACATTTTATTTTCATGTAACAAGTATCATAATATATAAAGGCATGACTAATGTAATATATGGCATATTCTCTACCTATTTAATATTATTGAGTGATCATTTCTCCAATTGATATGGGGGTAGATGAAGTATACAATATTAGCGGGAGATCATTAGTATGTGGTCTAATATTAGGAAGATGAAGAAATGATTCATTCATGTTATAAAAATATTTTTTACATTCATAAGTCTAATGAAGATAAATACCCTTCTTGAGGAGTGAATTTACATAATAGATATGATAATCCATTTTGGGGATGAATCAATGGATTTTCCCAAATTTTATAATATAAGTATGAATGTTTGAGATGGATCGGTGAATAGACATGTTTACAATGAATTTTTTTTAGCAAGGTCAACATTAGTCACATGTAGGGAAATGATGAATCCTAAGAGTTTTCTAGAAGTGACACCGAAAACAATTTTTTAAGGATTAAGTTGAACTTTATATTTGATTATTTGATCAAATATAATAGAAAGATAATGAATTTGATTTTCATGATGATTGGATTTGGTAATAACATCAACCACATAAGTTTAAATAATTTTATGGATGAGATTTTTAAATATAAATCATTTTATTTTCATATATAGAGATGAAATTTTTTAAACATGAAAGGAATTTTAACATAGTAATAGGTTCTCAATTTAATTGTGAAAGTAGTTTTATTTTGATATTCAAGAGTGATATAAATATGATTACTAAATAAAAAATTGTATATGAGAGATAAAATCTCATAAATGTTCATAAAATCATCAATGTCATAAATTTATGGTAAAGGAAAGTTATCTTTAGGACATGATATGTTGAGATTGCGAAATTTGATACAAATGAGAATGACCATGGTGAATTTCTTGAGAATGGGATTAATTTTTGATACCAATTATTATTATTCAATAAGTTTGATGAACTTAATATATAGAACCTTGATGATTTATTTATGACATAAAGTATAATTATCATGAGGTAATTTTTTTTCCTTTGATGCATTAGTTTACATCAAGATAGGTTACAATAATATGAACAACAATATTAGGGTTAATAACAATCATGTATTCATATAACCATGAAAAGGAATCATGATATTTTTCTAAGAATAAACTATGTTTATCATGCTGCATAAGATTAAGTTCCTTAGCATAATGGGCTGGGAGAGGCAGTGGTGCAATAATTGATTACAATAGTTTCCTTAATGAGTATTGAATTTACATCTTAGAAAATGATATGGAACTAGAGGAAGCTTGGAATTAGGATGTGTTTTAAGATCAAATATAGCATTTAAATTACTAAAACAAGAAACTTTTGAGGTCAACGTATCCCCATTTCTAAAAATGGGGACCTTTGTTTTAAATTTTTCAAAGTTGTGCCTTAAATTGAAAAATTCAATTGATCATAGTACCATTACCATGTTTGCACATTGTCTTTTTTTTAAGATCATCCAAACTTGATTTGGTTATCATATTTGCACATGATTCTAGTTTAATCTTGTCTAAAATTGCTAACATTTGTATCTTTATGTTGTAGCTTACAAGTCTAAAGGATTCCATTTGGAATAGACAATGTCTGGGTTTCATGATTTAATATTTAATTTGATATTTACTAGGCTTTGGTCTATTGAAAATCAAATTAAATTCATGTTTTAGCATATTAAAAACCTTGGTATAATTACCCTATCTTAGGTCCTTCCATTTGAATTCAAATTACATGGGAACACTTTATATTTTCTTAGGACTTAGTTTAATTTTTATACTAAGGTTTACTCATGTTTATTAACATCACAAAAACTTAGTCTAAAACTTTTATGTGTGGTCATTTAAGTCCTAAGCCCCTCTTTGTCCCTTTTACCTTATCATGGTCTAGCTAACTCAGGGTAGTTTTTAAAATAAAATTAGCTTAAATCATTACCCTAAATTTTTATCATATTTATTAATACAACAAAACCTTAGGTCAAAACTTTATGGTGGGTCCTATTATTTATGGGCTCAATTTATTATGTTCTAAAATTAGATTAAAATTTTACCCTAATGTTTTAATTTAAATTTACTAAACATGAATAAAACCATAGTCTAAAATATTTAACCTAAGATTTTTATATTTCCCAAGCTTGGCATAAACATTTTGCATCTCCACAAGATCGATGACCCACATTTATTCAGGTAAATTAATACAAAAATATGAGATAAATTAAAATATTCAAGATCCTTTATAGATTATGCACATTCAATTAAGTGACCTGATCCAACGGTGCGTAATCAAAGTTGAAAAGTCAAGACATGGGCCCTAAGTTAAAGATCGATCAAGTCCCCAAAGATCAATGATATGTGGCCAAGTATACACATTATAATTGATGACACATAGTAATTAAAATATTTAATGAAGTCTTAAAAAATAAAAAATGAAACAAGTGTCACAACTATAGCCAAAGAATATTGAATAACTAATGGTGTTCTACCCCTTGGATTAATATCTAATGGATTGTGTTGATTTGTGCAAACAAGATCTGATGGTGTATAACAAAGGTTGAAATTTTAAGAGCCTAGTGAATAACTAAAAAGATGAAAAGTGGCATAACCATGTTCCAAAAATTAAATATTGAGAATATTTTCAAGATCAATAATATACATTTAAGCATTCAAATTTAGATCGATGGCTATGGAGTAAAGGACATAATATAGTGATCAAGATCAATGGTGCACATTTTCTTAGGAGATCAAGATCCAATAGTATGAGATGAAGGATTATAATTCAATAAAGGAAGTGTTGAATGTAATTTTATCCTTTAGATCAAGATCAATTATCTACAATGATCCCTATAAGGATAATCAGATGGTACAAAATAAAGGTATAATTTTCAAAGTGCAATGGTCACTTTTTAAATATTAATGAGTAGAATTTTATGAAAATTCCATAAATATGACATGGTATATCCACATAAGCACCACATCAGATCAAAAAATCTTGTGGGATCATTAAAATAAAGGTATAAATATGAAGATCCAAACCAAATCTATCACATGAAGTTAATATAAGTTTGACTAGCTACCACCATTAAAGCACTATGAAAACATTAAAAAGAATCCAAGTGAGTATGATAACCTTAATTCAACATTTTTATCATTATAATAAAGACTAGGAGAATTGAATTATCTCCTATGATAGAACAAATTCAATCTAGAGTTAAAGTGTAGTCCACTAGTGAGCAATTTAACAAAGTTTGTAGCCATTGTAGCTTGAAAAAGTATTTACAGGGAGGATGTGGAACTTTATATAACCTTATATGTAGAAGGAAGGATTTTAAAGGATATAAAGTTTAATGCTACTGCTTTGAATACTAGGGATAATATTTGGTCAAATTTATTCTAGACCATTGAAGAATAAAAAACCATCACTCGAGAAGAAGAGAAGAATGTGTTGGTAAAAAGGATCTACTATGACATAGTTTCCATTCAAATGATGTGTCTCCATTATTATATAGTGAGGTACTCCATTGCATAAATATTCTCTCTCATATTTTTAAGAATGGTAAAATTAATAAAGGCATGTTAATCAATGAGCACACTCATAGAAGTATAACTTATATATCTGTTATATCTTTTGGAAACTACTACAAAATTCCTAAACCCAAGTATACCAAACCACAATCAATAATTGGGCCAAAGAAAATGATTTAATGACCATCCTTGCCCTGTGGATGTATTTCAAAAACTAAGTGTTTTTAGACTTAAAAAACATCCCCATCAACTAATTTAGACATGGAATTAGGATGATCATGACTATGATGAATAGGTTATGTGGGAATTTAACCACTACATATGTTGATATAATTTGGGTTCCCTTAGTGTATTTTATGGTTGAGAAACAACTCAACCCTTATTTAGGTGAAGTAATTAGCACTTTTTTGAATAGACAGATCATTTTAGTCAACATAAGGACTAGGACCCAATTCTATATGATGTCATACCTCTTGTATGCCCTCATTTCCATAGCAAAGATTCCCAACCTTAGAAAATGGTCACCCAACATAACTTTGATAGTTTCAAAATATTATTCAAAATTACACATATTCAAGTATAGGGACCACATCCACTTCATTTGTGACTATGTTTATCTAGACCTAACTAAGACTATAACTAGGAATCCAATGAGAAGATTCATCCCTTGATCAAAAAATCAATTGATTTAGTGGGGGATATATGGTTGTACCTAGATTGTAAAATCATAAGGATTAAATTAATTCATCACCAACCTCTTAAGCTACCCATATGTGTACCCAATAAGTTAGTAGAGAAAGAGGTAGCATATCAATTATTCCATGGTATTGATGGTTTATGCAAAATTAAAAATAAAGGGATCCTCCACAACCTCCCAATAACTATTGGGAGGACCATATTCAAACAATGGGAAAATGTTGAAGCAACATTCAAGCCAATGACATATTTCAATTTAAAATTAGATGAACTAGGGTAGTGGGATCCCTAGGGAATAGTTAAGGTACATTTGAAATCCAAAGGAATGAATGTGTATTATGAGCACCAACCTAGCCCTTATGACCCAATGTATAAAAATGAGTATTCATTATTTGAAGTCATGGGGAGATTGGATAAATATAAAATCAATCTAGAAGCTAAGATGATGAGAAATCAAAAGGGAAGTGATGACAAATGGCAGTTAGGACAAAGGTAGTATCACTTGCTAAGAAGTGTACCATATATACCTCCTCCATCTTGATCACAAATAGATCCCAAAATCGAGGCATAAATTGAGCTAAGGCTAGAAGAAAAGAGGCTTGATGATGTTTCATCCTCTTTAACTTAGGTAGAAACACACAAATCACATGTTGAAGAAATTCGCATAGTAGCATTAGATCCTAGTAAAATAGTGGAAGATGCTCTAAAGATGTTATCCAATACCTATGGGTTTGATGGGGAAGAGGCACAAATGGAAGAAGAAAAAGAGGAAAAGGGGAAGGAAATATTAGACCTAGTTCTTATGGATACCTCTAAAAGAAATTTTGAATTGTTAATTATCCCAGTGAAAACCAAGAATCCCAAGGTAAATTTCACTCATCAATTGAGTGAAATCAATCTCTTTAGTAAAGAAAACTTAATTGATGGTCCAACCATTATTTAATGGTTTATCTATGAAAAATTATAGAAAGTTCCTACTCTACACCATCCTTGGTTAATAACAAAGTCTATCGACATCACTATGCATGGTGAGCTTAAGCCATGAATTGTTGCCTTGAAAAAGGAAGATAATAAAAGGATGGTTGTTCTAGAAGAATCAAGTGGAACTCAAATGGAGACCCTAGCTCAAAAAGTAACACAATTTTTAGTTGGTGTCAAGTTTGATCCAAAAATAGCTAGATTATAGAGAGTCATATAAAAGAGGGTCATGGTTGGAGGAGAGGAGTTCAATTTCCAAAAGGTAGAACCTTTTGTTGGTATGACTCTACTGGCAAGGCAAAATCATGGTGAAGGTCTTATCTTTGAGGAGAATGTGCTTGAATTGGCTTGAGCACAATTAGCATAGTTTCAAGCTACCCTTAAAGGCATGTAATAATAAAAAGAGAATTTAGAGAATCAAATTATATTTTTAGTTCCTTATACTATGATCAAAATGTTTGAAACATCCTTGTATGACATGTTTGATTCTTTAAAATAGATAAAGTCTAGGCAGAGTGTATTGAGCTAGCAATGTAGTAAATCCAAAGGTATAATCCACAAATGTAAGAGCTCAAGGGAAAAAATAAATGATTTGATCAATATCTTGATTGAATATCAAATAACTAATTTGAAGACAATTAGCCTGGCTCATCTAAACATAGTCATGGGGTTACTTGTGGACAAGATCAAAGGTTTGAGCACATGGTCCGAGAACTTAGAAAATATCCTTAAAGATGAAAATCAGTTGCATAATAAGATGGAGTATTTAGTTAGGACCATTATCACTAAACCATCTGCACTCAATTTTATAGGGCTTATCACTGATGAGGATTTTAACCTCAAGGCCACCCTGATCATGCAATAAGTAAGAAGCAAGAGCAAAGGGAAGAATATAATGGACAATATTAGGGTCATGGACATGATCCTAACCATAAATTAAAGGATTATAGAATTCAGGAGCATCAAAAAGGATTTGGGAAGAGATGATAGAGATCTTAGAAACTTGGTAGACCAAGAGGATGAACTCTTCATGGAGCCTATTGTTAACCTCAAGTTGAATGATGAGAAACATGAAAGGGTATAAAAGTCTATCTAGTTAACTTAGGATATTCTAATATATAGAAACATTTTATAACATTTTAAACTAAAATATTCTTTTTGTAAAGGCATGTGCAACTTGTAAAGCACATTTCCTATAGGTCAGTCCATTAGGAAGTGTCTAGTGTATTCTGTAACATGGTAAAAGGGGAAAATTGTCCCTAACACTTGTACTAATGTAATTTGAGATGACTAAATGACATACCTCATGAATTGTCTATATAAATAGGTATTTCCAACTTTAAAGGAGAGGGAGTTTTGGAGTGAAAATTATTTGTATAATTTTGAGAAATTAATGAAGCAAAGAGTTCTACAAAGTTTGTCCATATTTTCTTGTGTCATTTATTATCATGGCTTCTCTCTCACTTGCTTGGTGTAATTTTTAGATTTTAATGGTTCTTATGAATTCTAGATGTGCACCTTTAAATGTAGAGTTACTAATTTATGTTGATGCTAGATTATTTTAAATTTCTTAGGTTTATTTCACTTTATTTACTCTTCTTATGGATGTTCTTATGTTATTTCACTTTATTTACTCTTATTATGGATGTTATTGTGTTAGTTGCTTACAGGGGTAAATATTTCAAGTAAACCTAGTTATTATTTGCATTATTTTCACCTTCCTCAAATGTTTGATTGATGTATGAAAACATTTGATCTTTTGATATTTCATATCATACATTGGTTCTAAGTGCATGTTTAGATGAAACTATAAATTTTTCATGATGTTTGGATTGAAGATTAGCAATATCTTTCTTCTCTACCCTCAATTCTTTTTTCTTATTTTTTAATCAATTCACTTTAATTTAATTTCCATTGTGAATATTCATATTAGATTAGTTCTTTTTTTTTTATCATAATTCACTGTTCTTAGCTAAGATTACTTCATTCTTTGCAAAGATAACTATAGGCCATGGTGGCTCCCAACCACCAATTAATATAAATTTGTGAAATTATTCATTTGTTTTTCCTCTATTCCACCAAATATAGAAGGATTATCACAATAGGCAACTCATGCATTGAATTCTCATAATTTAGAAATGAGAAGTGTTTCTTAGGCACTCTAAACCACTTGTGATACACATCTGGGCAACAACAAGAGTGTGCTTCATTGGTGCTAGAAGTATGGCCTTCATTATATCTCTATAAATTTGTAGTATTTTTGTTTGTTTTAGTGTATTTTTATTAAACATCAACATATTCTTTGCATATTTATGTTTTTTTAGCATAATTGTGTAAAGATCACTGATATAAGTGGTTTTAGACCAATCTTTGTGATCATTTAGACAAAGATAGCCATTCTTTGATGGTTCATGACAAATTATGGTAAAGATAGTTTCAGCTTTGAGATCTAATGTATTTGAGGTTATTAATAGAAATTTTGTTCAAAGATTGATTGATCCTTTGTAAATTTGAGTTTATTTGAACTTGAACATGTAAAGATCACTCATTTTACGTGTTTGGACATATATTTGAGATAATCTAGCTAAATATTGATTTTATTTATCATTTTTTATACATATTTGTACAAAATTTGTTTAATGTGAAAGTATGATCATTATTATTTACAAAGATAAGGTTTACACATCATATTCTGAATAAGATCTAAAGCTCAATCTAGAATTGCCAAGGATTAGGACCATATCACATTCAGAGACAAGAAAACCCTTCCTTTCATTATAAGTTCATAGGAGAGATAGGTGAGATAAAGGTAATCATAGGCTTTCAAAATATCTATCAACTTCACTAGTTTAGGGTGCTCCTATGTTCAGTCCCTATCAAGGTATGGCTTGGTTGGGTTGTTGTCAATCAATGTACTAGGTGTGGTACATGATATTCCTCATAATCCTAAAAATTATTTGCCTACATTTAGTCCTAATGGTGTCATAACTACTGAAGAACACATTAAAAGCTTCAAAGCTACCTTAATACTTTTGAATGTCACTCATGAAGATGTAGCTTGTAGGTTGTTCCCATTTACTTTTAAATATGTTGCATACGATTGGTTCCTCAACATTATTGATAATTAAATTACCAGTTAGAATGTTTTAATAATATTTTCATAGATCAATTTAGTAAAATCATTATATCTTTTGTTTTGTATCAATAATTTATCATTATCAAAAGAGATTCAAATGAGCCCATAAGAACCTTTAATTTTAGATTCCATAAGATGTAAAGTATAACCATAGCTCCTTATATACCAAATTAATCTTTAGCTTTAGAATTATACAAATATTCTTTTGATCCCATGACTTACGTGTTCATAAAGAGATTTGTCAGACCCATGAACACATTAGCCTTAGTCTATTTTAATGTTGTAATAATTAATGAATAGATAAAACCCTAGTGTCAGATGGTATATTTCATTCATAATGTTAATCCAAATTTACCTACCTTGAATTTCATTAAAAATGCTAACCAAAATATGCATGCTCTAAATTAACTTCTAGTTTTGAACCAATTGCCTTAAAGTCATGCTCATCGTGGACAAAACCTAGGATTACTAAACAATGTTGAAAATGTATCTAATATACATGACTAAATAAATTTAGTGTCAACCTCTATCACTACTAAAAATCAAGTTCATAATTATGAGACTCCAAATAATTAGAATAACTCTATCTTTAAAAAGGTCTAGAAGATAAGCACTGACTTCTTTCAATTGCAAAAACAAGTAGGCAATATTTGGGAGATTTCATATAGGAAAATTTATTTTCAAAGATTTAACAAAATTTCCAACCAATTTCAAAATAATAATTATAAAAAATAATAATGAGTCATCTACTAATAAGAACACACTCGATACAAATCCTAGTGATGTAGCTTTGCTAGATTATTGTAGAGTTCACTGCACTTCAAAGCATGGTGAAATAGATTGTATTAAATTTTGTAATGCTTTTGAAGATGTTAAGGAGGAATTAGATACTTTTAAAGTGATTCTTAATAAATATAATGGTGTAGGTGCATATAGGTCTTCAAACTCATCTAAATATTTGGATCCAACTCTCATGGTGGAGACATTTGAGTTCCCATTCCAAGAAGAGAATGATCTCAAGGATATTCTTGAAGAGATTCATGCTTTTAAAAAATATCTAAAGAATACCTATACTATAAATAATAGTTATTATAAGCAACCATTTAATACTTTAACTACACAAAACAACTTTGACACTCCTTCTGATCCTTCAACTAACAATAATCTAGAGCCTCCAAAGGTAAGTACTTCTAGAAATAGTACTAAAATTTATAATTCTACTAATAAGACTATGTATAATATAGTTGAGGACATGAATAAGATCAAAGATAACATTAATTTTCATGAGTTGAATCAAATTATAGAGCAAATGGATTTGTTGTTAGAATATTTGTCTAATAAACCTACTAAATCACTAAAGGCTAGAAATGTAAATGTTTCAATACATAAGAGCAAGGCAGATATTCCACCCTTTCTTCTTAAAATCAAGATCTTTGGTAATAATTTTCATAATTATTTATTATACTTAGGAAGATATAACAATATCATGCCTATAGGTATTTGAGGGAAACTTGGTTTGACTGACATTGAATCTCATAGGGTTATAACTCAATTAGATAAATCAAGAGTCAAATTAATTCGTGAATTATTGAATGTTGACATACAACTTGCCTTAGATCCAAGTATCTAGTAGTTCATATACATTCAAGTGGTGGATATTCCTAATATTTATGGAATACTACTTAGCAGAGACTAGACAAGGTATCTGAATGGTTACATGTCTACTGATTGCTTACACTTTTGGTTACCATGGAAGGGGGTTATCAATCAGATTAGGATTGAAAGAGAACCTAGGATAAATCACATGATCACTGAGTAAAATTCTATAAATGAAAGATTCAACATGGATAATATAGAATTATATGTCTGCACTCTTGAACCCCTATGGTATGTAACTCTAAAATTTCTCATGTTATGCCTAGAATATGGAAATTACATTTTGATGGCACTAAGTGTAAGTATAGATATGGAGTAGGAATTGTTCTAACCAATCCCATTTGGGAGGAACTAAAATATACTATAAAACTTTAGTTTCCTTATATTAATAATCTTATATAGTATGAATCCTTAATCTTGTGATTACAATTTTCCATCAAGCATAAGGTTAAATAAATTCTAGTTCATGGTGATTCAGAACTAGTGGTTAATTAAGTTAGAATTAAATATTAATGAAAGTTTTCATATATTAAGATATATAAGTTTATATTTGGGATTTACTTAAACATTTTAATGATTTCAACATTGTTTCCATCCCTAGGGGAAAGAACAAGGCTACTAATGAGCTTACTTTAGCTGCAACCAATCTTATGCCAAGTCAAGACTCCCAAAACCTTAGTATTAAGTTGATCCCATGTCCCTCAGTCACTAATAATGTTAGTCATTTATAGTTATTCAATTATGATCAAAAAATTATAGACTTAATGAATAACATAGGATTATTCGAGTCTCATGTCATAAATGAGGTGAGTGAAAATACCCTTGAAGAAGAAGGCAGACTTGATGACAAGATCATCCAATTGGATGGCAATATAATTTCCAAAGGCATGATTGCCTTAGAGAGACTACTTGACATATATAACTAACTAATAATACTAATATTTCCAAGGTGAATGGGAAAGATTACAAAGTAATATATCTTGGATCTTAGGATCAACCTTAGCTAGTAAATATTGGTACACCATGTACAAGCTTATAAACCAAAAAAGCCAAAGATCTACTGACTAAATATAAAGATGTAATAGCATGTTCCTATGATGACTTGAAAATATTTGATCCTAGAGTCATAACGCATACCATACCTTTAAAATAAGCCTAAAAACCTTTTAGGTAAAAACAAAGGCTAGTCAACCCTATCCTAAAACCATAAATATACAAAGAGGTCAAGAAACTCTTAGATGCCAAGATTGTATTTACCGTTAGGTACTACACTTGGGTAGCTAAATTAGTATTAGTCAAGAATAAAAATGGTGAAATCAAATTGTGTATAGATATTAGGAATTTGAATAGATCATCTAAAAAGGATAATTATCCTTTGCCTTCTCTTAACCAAGTAATTCAAATTGTTTCTATTTCAGCTATGATGTCCTTTCTTGATGTATTTTCAAGTTATAACCAAGTACTTATAAACAAAGAGGTGGAATGAATATTATATTTACTATTAATTGGGGCACTTTTGCCTACAATAGAATGCTCTTTGGGCTAATCAATGTAGGGAAACATTTTAAAGAGACATGGATCATGTATTTTAAGGTCTCATAGGTAAGTATATTATCATATATATGGATTACCTAACCGTGTTTTATAAAAATAGGGAGGATCATATTATGCACTTATAATAGGTATTTGATAGGTTTAGAAGGTGTGGGATTTCATTCAATCCTAAGAATTTTTTTTTTTTGTGTTACTAAGGAAAAATTATTAGGACATGTTATAAGGATGGAATCTCTATAGACCCTGATAGAGTATATGCAATACCCAATATAGAGCCTCCTAATAGTAGGAAATAATTAAAATCTTTCTTCGGTAAAATAAAATTTGAGAGAAAATTAATCTCTAGTTTTGTAGAGATTGTGAATCCATTAAATGATATGTTGAATAAATATGTCAATATCACATGAAATGAGGAGACTAAGAAGGCTTTCAAAGACATCAAAGAAGAAATTGGGCGAGCTTCAATATTGATAAGTCTAAACTTCACTAAAGACTTATATATTTATTTCTTTGCTTCAGGTCATACCATAGCTATAGTTATAACTCAAAAAATAGATGGATGTGACCATTCAATATATTTATGAGTACTAATCTTAAAAATTTTGAGTTGAACTATTATTTGATTGACAAATAAACATTTTCTTTATTTAAGGAAGTAAAAAGATTTAGACACTATATTATTAGGAATAAAATACATGAAATCCTACTAGACCCTACCACTAAGCTCATGCTAAATCAAAATTATCTAGGGAAAAAGAGAAGTGGATGTTGGTAGCTCAAGAATATTGTATTGAGGTGAATATTTCCAAGTTGGTAAGGTGTCAATGTTTAATTTAATTAATTTATAACACTAGCCCTAAGCTAAGTATCATGTAGGTAGAGCAATAAAGTTTTCAACCTAATTATTGGTATGATCCTATTATTCATTTGATAATCAATGGTTATTGTCCTTCAGGGTTAAGTATAGAGCAAAATATAGATCTAAGGCTCAAGGCATCCCATTTCTTGATCAAATATGGATTACTATATAAGAATAACTTTGAAGGCATATACTTAAGATGTGTATCCAAGGAAGAAGCAACTGATATCTTGAGCACATTTCACGAAAAGCTTGGAAGTGGTCATCCATCTAAAAGGACAATAACTCATAAGTTCCTTAGATTTGGTTACTATTGTCCCACAATCTTCAAGGATTCTCACAAACATGCGATGGAATGCCATTCATGTCAGATTTTCAACACTAAAGAGCCTAAGGCAACCATGTCATTAAAGACATTTATAATAGATAAACCCTTTACTCAATGGGGATTAGACTCTTTGGGGGTCATCAACCCTAATTCCTTATATGGTCATAAGTATGTTCTGACTGCTACTGACTATTACACAAGATGGACTGAAGAAGTGGAAACCAAGCAATGTAGAACTCAAGAAGTGATGAAATTCTTGGAAGATAATATATGCACTAGATTTGACACACCAGTATCTCTAGTTTATGATAATGGATATGATTTTATATCCATTAAGATGACTGAGTGAACATATGATAGCAACATTGAACCATTATCATCAAGGTAATGAAGTGTCAAAATTAGCCAACAAGAACTTGATGAAGGCTATAAATAAGTCTACATTTGATAAACCAAGGACATGGTAGAAGCTACTTAAGTATGTCATTTAGGTAGATAGAACTAGAGTCAAGCAAGCTTTGAAGGCATCACCATTCTTGTTGGTATATGGTCAAGATCCTATATTTACCATCACACTCAAGCTAATAACATATAGTTTTATGCAAGAGTACATGTAGGAGGATCATTAATTTTAAAGTTCAAGTTTACTTGACATTATTTAAATGGAAGATGCGAGAGAGGAGGTTTTTTCCAATTTTAGTAGACATAAAACCATAATGAAAATATGGTTTGACATGCACTCAAAAATAAAGTTGTTCAGGAAAGGAGACTTAGTTCTTATTTGGGACAAGGCATATGAACCTAAGGGTAAACATGAAAATTCACACCTTTATGGATTGGCCCATATCATATTGCAAAAGCATTGGGTGATAACACCTTCAAGATCAAAGACTTATAGGGAATAGAGTTTACATTGCCAACCAATAGTAAATACCTCAAGTAATTCTTCTTTGTTGTTCCACTTGAGGTATTAATGGAGTAAACTGTAAGACTAGTTAGATTTAGTGTAGGTAGGCTACTTTAGTTTCTTCCCTATTTCTTTTTTTTCTATCCCTTGTTTGTAAATATGCATGTATATATTTGTTTTCTTGCTTGCTTCCTCTACTTTTTGTTTATCTGGTTTTTGTTTGTATGCTTTTTATTTAGTGTGTTTTATTTCTCTACCTTTTTCCTTGCTTTTAATAAGTAATTTTAGATATCCCTCAGCTTAAAATTTACATAAATTGCTCAAGAATTTGATAGTTTAGGAATGCAGGTATGATATTAGCGTAAGTTGACCATGGGTTTAAAATAAGAGCTTGAAATTATGATTTTAAGAAACTAATAAGGACTAATATATAAGTTAATTATTACTTAAGGTTTTAATCCTTGTTCTTATCTAAGCTTGATTTTAAGAAGGATTACAAATGTAAGATGAAAGTTTAAATTATTGAAACACAATCATGTTTGCACTTATACAATGTTATTACCTAGGAAGAAGTTTGTAACCAAGGATGATTATCTGAAGACCAAACACTTGGATAGAACCTATAACTTGCTAACTTGGTTCCCAACCTTTGCTCGAAAGTCAAATATGATTTTAAAAATAAAAAAATAAGAGCTTTAGTGTATAATTCAAAGAATTTCTAAGCAAAGGTGATTCTTGTAATCTCCACCAAGGCTATGGATGCCTGAATGGTAGTGAAGTAAATCCTTGAATGGATCACAAGGCATCTCTATTAGGTTTATGGACACATGACTAGTAGTATAACAATGCCCATACCTCCCATAAGCTAAAGCATGATTCTTAATGAACATCCAAATATGTTATAAGTTAGTGTTAATGGTTAAAGGCATGAAATTTGGAAGTTATTCCCTAAATCCCATGGTAAAAAATAATTGGAACACATATATCATAATTGGGTTTAATGTTTTATCCTAATTCTGCATCTGTAAGACTTGTTTTAACCATGACTTGATCTAAATAATTATACTTGATCAAAAGAGATAAGTAACCTAGTTATTAGTCTGAACTAGAGTCTCTAAATTCTAACATATTATTATGTTTCCCCTAGAAATCACCATTTTTTGAGGTCAACATATCCACATTTTTGAAAATAGGGACCCTTGTTTTAAATTTTGTAGATTTGTGCCTTAAATTAGAAAATTAACTTGATTAGAGTGCAATTAGCATGTTTGCACATTGTCTTTATGTGAAGATCATCCACACTTAATTGGTTGGCATATTTGTACATGAATCTAGTTTAATCTTGTCTAAAATTTATAATATTTGGATCTTTATGTTGTAGGTTATAGGTCTAAAGGAGTCCATCTAGAATAGACAATGTCTGGGTTTCATGATTTAATGTTATTTTGATCTTTTACTATTCTTTGGTCTGTTGAAAATCAAATTTCATTCATGTTTGAGCATATTAAAACCCTTGGTCTAATTACCCTAGCTTATGTCCTTCCATATGAATTCAAATTACATGGGAACAATTGTGCAAAAACACCTTACATTTTCTTAGGACTTAGTTAATTTTTTATACTAAGGTTTAGTCATGTTTATTAACATGGCCAAACCTTAGTCTAAAAATTTTGTGAATGGTATTTTATGTCATGATCCCCCCTTTGTTCCTTTTACCTTATCATGATCTAGCTAACGTAGGGTCCCTTTTCTAATAAACTTAACTTAAATCCTTACCTAAAGATTTATCATATTCATTAATACAATAAAACCTTAAGTTAATACTTTATGCCATGTATTTTTAATATTCACAGATTCAATTTATTATGTTCTAAACTTAGCTTGAGATTTTATCCTATGTTTTTAATTTGTGTTTATTAAACGTGAATAAAAGCATAGTCTAAAATATTAACCTAAGTTCTTTATATTTACTGAGCTTGACTTAAACATTTTACATCTCTATAGGATCAATGGCAAAGTTAATGTAACGATGTGAGATAAATTCAAATAGTCAAGAGACTTGACCAATGATACACATTCACTTAGGCAACTTGATCCAATGGTGTGTGATTAAAGTTGATAAATAAAGCCACATTCCCCCAGATAAATATTGAGCATGTCCTTAAATATTGACATTATGTGGCCAAGCATACATATTCTCATCAACAATGTATATTAAGTCAAAGCTTCAATAGAGCCCTAAAAAAGAGAAAAGGTGAAAAGTGTCACAACTAAAACCAAAGAACTAAAATCTAATAGAACATGTTGATTTTTACAAATAAGACATAATGGTGCAAAATAAATATTAAAAAGTCAAAAGCCCTATGAAAAACTATAGAGATGACAAGTGGTACAATTACATGTCATAAATTAAATATTGAGGATATTTTGAATATCAATGATATGAATTCAAGTGTACACATTTTTATTGATGGCCATGGATCAAAGGACATAATCTAGTGATTGAGATCAATGGTACACATTTGTTTGGGCAATCAATATCCAATAGTGTGAGATGAAGGTTGATAATTAAATAAAGCAAGGGATAAATAGCTTTCAATCCTTTAGATTGAGATCAATGATGTATGCAAGGATGATAAAATGGTGTGAAATAAAGGTATAATTTTAAAAGGGCAATGATCACTTTTTAAATATTAATGAGTAGAATGCCTCATAAATTCCATGGAGATGCCATGACAGAGCCACATAAGCACCACATCAGATCAAAAGATCTTATAGGATTAGAAAATAAAAATTATAAATAAAAATATCTAAAACAAATCTAAGACATGAATTTCATATAAGTTTAACTAGATGCCACCATTAAAGAACATGAAAACATTCAGAAGAACCCTAACAAGTGCGTGAACCCTAATTTTACCCTATGTTCATTATAATCAAGCCTAGGAGTGTTAATTATCACCTATGCTAGAATAATTCAATCCATAATAGACGTGTTGTCTATTAGTGAGTAATTTAACAAAGTTTATAGCCATGGCAGCTCAAAAAAGTGTTTTTAGGGAGGATGTGGAACTTTATCTAACTTCAGATGTAAAAAGAAAGATTTTCAAGGATATGAAGTTTTATGGCACAACTCATAATAATGGGTACAATAATTGGTCAAAGTTATTCTAGACCATTGAAAAACAACCAACCACCAAATAAGAATAAAAGAAGAATGTGTTGGCAAAAGGACTCTACTATGAAATATTTTCCATTCAAATGATGGGTATCCATTATGTTATAATGAAACCTGAGGTGATGCATTGAATAAATATTATATCTCTTATTTTTAAGGATGGTAAAATTTATAAAGACATGTTAATAAATGAGCACACTCATATAAGTATAGTTTATATATCTCCTATATCTTTTTAAAACTATTAAAAACTATCTAAACCCCAAGTAGACCAAATCAAAATCAATAATTGGGCCAAATAAAATGAATTAAAGACCAACCTTGCCTTGTGGCTATATTTTGGAAACTAGGAGTTTTTATATTTCAACAACATCCCTATTAGCCAATTTAGACCTTGTATTAGGATGATCATGACTATGATACATAGGTTATATGATAATTTAACTACTACATATGTGGATGGAATTTAGATGCCATTAGGCTCTTTTATGATTGAGAAATAGCTCACTTCTCCTTTAGGTGAAGTAAATAGCACTTGTTTGAGTAGACAAATATTTATAGTCAAAAAAAGCACTAGAACCCAATTCTATATGATTTCATACCTTCTAGACACTTTCCTTGCTACAACAAATTTTCTCAACCTTAGATAATGGTTACATAGTAGAACTCAAATAGTTTCATAATATTTTAAAAATTACATATATTTAAGTATAGGGATCACATCCACTTCATTTGTTATTGTGTTTATCCAACCCTAATAGAGGACATAACTAGGAATCCAATGGTAAGAGACAGCCCCTTCACCAAAAAGTCAATTGAGTTAGTGGGGGATATATGGTTTTACCTGGATTATACAATCATAAACATTGAGAGAATTCAAGGCCAACCTCTCAGGTTACCCATGCATGTACCTAATAAGGTATAATAGTAGGAGGTACCATATCAATTATTCCATAGTATTGATGGTTTATGCAGAATCAATAAGAAAGGCCTCCATAATCTCCCAATAACTATTGGGAGGAACATATTCAAACAATGGAAAGATTTTGAAGTATCATCTAAACATAAGACATCTTTAAATTTACAACTGGATGAAATAAGGTAATGGGATCTCCAAGGAATAATTAAGGCACATTTGAAAGCTAAAGGAATGAATGTGTCTTATGATCACTAGCCTGACCATTATCATACAATATACATAAAGGCATCTTCATTCTCTGAATTCTTGATGAGATTAAATAAATAGAACAATCCAGAAGCTAGGATGATGAAAGAGCAAAAAGGAACTGATGATATTTGGTAGTTAGGACCAAGGTAATATCACTTGATAAGTAATTCACCTTATATAACTCCTTGATTCCAATCATAAATAGAGCCTAGACCTAAGGCATAGATTTATCAAAGGCTAGAATAAAGGAAGCCTGATGAAGTTGTATCCTCTTCAACTCAGGTAGAAGTATTAAGATCACCTATTGAATAAATTCACATAGTGGCATTAGATCCTAGTAAAATAGTGGAAAATGCTCTAAATATGTTTTCCAGTTCATATGGGTCTGATCAAGAAGAGGTGCAAATAGAAGAAGGAAAAGAGGAAAAAGGGAAGGAAATATTAGACCTAGTTCCTATGGATAACCCTAAAAGAAAGGTTGAATTGGCAATGGTCCCTGTTAAAACCAAGAACCCCAAGGTGAATTTCACTCATCCTTTTAATGAAGCCAACCTATTTAGTGAAGAAAACCTAATTCATGGTCCAACCATTCCTGAATGGTTTGTCTATGGCTAATTATATAAAGTTCCTATTTTAAACCATCCTTAGGAAATAAAAAAGTCTATCAACATCATTATGTATGATGCTCTTAAGCCATGGATTTTTTACTTGAAAAATGAAGATGAGAAAAGGATGGATGCTTTGGGGGAATCAAGTGGAACTCAAATGGATACCTTAGCTCCAAATGTAACACAATATTTGGTTAGTGTCAAGTTCAACCCAACAATAGCTGGATTATAGAGAGTCATAAAAAAGAGGGTCATAGTTGGAGAGGATTTCACTTTCTAAAAGGTAGAACCTTTTCTTGGTCTGACTCTAGTGGTAGGGCAAAATCCCTTTGAAAGTCCTATATTTGAGGAGAATGTGCTTGATTTGGGTCAAAGACAATCAACATAGCTGCAATCTACCCTTAAGGGAATACAACAATAACAAGAGAATTTGGAGAAGCAAGCTATATTGTCAGTCCCTAATACAATGATCATAATGTTTCAAGCATCCTTGTATGACATGTTTGATTTTTTAAAATAAACAAAGTTCAAGCAAAGTGTATTGAGCTTGGAGTGTACTATACCCAAAGGCCTAATCCACCAATGATAGATGTCAAAGGGAAAAATAAAGGATTTAATATATATCTTCATTGAAGATCAAATACCTAATTTCAAGACAATTGTCTTGGCTCATCTAAACATAGTCATGGGGTTAATTGTGGAAAAGATTAAAGGATTGAGCACATGGTCCAAGAACTTAGAAAATATCCTTGAGTATGAAAATAAATTTTAAAATAGGGTGGATTATTTAATTGGGACCATTATCACCTAACCATATACACTCAATTTTATAGGGATCATCATTGATTAGGAGTTTAACCTCAGGGCTACCTTGGTCATGCAAAAAGTGAGAAGCAAGAGCTAAGGGAAGACTATAATGGAAAATAACAAGGTCATGGACATGATCCTAAATATAGAGGAAAATATTAATGAAGCTAGGAGCATCAAATAGGCTTTGGGAAGAGATGATAGAGGTCATAGAAACCTAGCAGACCAAGAGGATGAACTCTTCATGGAGCTTGTTGTTCACCTCAAGTTAATTTATGAACAACATGAAAATGCAATGAAGGTTCTTCAATAGAAATAGGGGACTACATCAACACAATGGTATAAAATTCAAGCCATTTGACTTAGGATATTTTATTAGACATAAACATTGTATAATATTTGAAAATAGATTTTTTTTTTGTAAAGGCATGTGTAACTTGTAAAATATATTTCTTATTGTTTAATCTATTAAGAAGTGTCTAGTGTATTATATAACATAGTAAAAGGGGACATTTATACCTAACACTTTTACTAAAATTATTTGAGATGACTGATTGACATACCTCATGAATTATCTATATAAAAAGGTATTGTCAATTGTAAAAGAGAGGGAAATTTTGAGTGAAAACCATTTGTATAATTTTGAGCAATTAATATAAGCAAGGAGTTCTATAAAGTTTATCCATATTTTCTTGTGTCATTTGTTATCATGGACTCTCTATCACTTGCTTAGTCTAATTTTTAGATTTTAATGGTTCTTATGAATTTTGGATGTGCACCTTTAAATGCAGATTTGTTAATTTATGTTGATGATAGATTAGTTGAAAGTTCTTAGGTTTATTTCATTTTTTTTAATCTCCTTGTTTATGTGATTATGTTTTTTGCTTTCAGAGGTAAATATTTAAAGTAAACCTAGTTCTTATTTATAGTATTTTCACCTTCCTCAGATGTTTGCCTAATTTGTGATAATATTTGGATAATTCTATTTCAGATCATAAATTTGTTTTAATTGCATGTTCAAATGAAACTATAACTTTATCAAGATGTTTGGATTGAAGATTGGCAATATCTTTATTCTCTACCCTACCCTTCTTTTTTCTCCTTTTTTAATCAATTCACTTTAGTTTAATTTCCATTGTGAATATTCATATTAGGTTATTTATTAGTTTAGTTTTTATTATAATTCATTATTATTAGTTAATATTACTTGATTATTTGCAAAGATAACTATAGGCCATGGTGGCTCCCAACCACCAATTAATATAAATTTTTGAAATAGTTCATTTTATTTGCCTCTATTTCACTAAAGATAGTAGGATTATCATAATAGGAAACTCATCCATTAGCTTCTCAAAATTTAGAAAATAGAAGTGTTTCTTAAACACTCTAAACCACTTATGATACACATTTAGGCATCAAAAGGAGACTTTTATTGAAGATGGCAAAGCTTATGATTCTATCAAGGAAGTTGAGGATATCTAGCATGAACTAGTTATATGATTGCTTCATTAGTGGGAAATGTGGGTAAGGGTCCATAGTATTTGACATCCACTTAAAGATCATAAATTTGATTACCTATTCTATCATAATCAAAATGTATTTATCTTAAAAGTGAATCATTAGAATCTAAGGTAGTTTTAGTTGGTTGAGTAAAAGAAACAAAATCAATTAGTATTGTATCATGTTGGTTGAAATAGTGTGGTATAGTGGAGTGAAATGAAGATATATCAAGTTGATCACTATTACAACTAAGAATATGTTGTAACAAATTGGTTTGTTTGATGTATTCATTTGAAATTGGTAAATTAGAAATAACTATAATAGCTAAGGATGGGTTTTGGCTAATGCAATCTAGAATTGAAGATGGAATTATGTCAAGTTAGTTTAAACAATCTGAAAGATGAAAAATAGGAAAAATAGTATCAAATTTATCGATGACATCACATCTTGGACAACCCATGGTGTATCTATCAAGGGTGTCTTAATAGGATTAACATCAACTTTCAATCTTAGTTCGATATCAATATAGTTAGATGATATATGAATGACATGAACATCATGGTTAAAGGCATGGATTTTGGCTAAGGTATTTTAATAATGAATTATATCCAACATTTTTAGGCTTGGGAAAAAATTTAGTCCTCATCATAAGATGGAAAAATGTTACATGCATGAGAAACATAGTGTTGGTAGGGATGTTGATATTAGAAATACCCATGTTACTAAAATTTCTAGGTGACATGGTATTAACAAATCTTGAAAAATTTTGGCTACTCTATTTTCATTGTAAGTGAAATCATCTTATGTGTAGTAGGCTTCATGAGAATTTCATAGGGGAGGACTTTCAGTAGTATCATCAATTATAGGAATGTCCCTATCTCATATAAGAAAAGGAGGGAGCTATTTAGATATATAAAAATTTAATAAAGTGGTATTGAAAATGTCTTATAATTCATTACATTGATCATCATCTAAATCCACAAGAGTGACATGGATATTAGGAAGAATGTTAATGAACTCATGAAGAGGTGGACTATTAATATGAGTATTAGTTGGAGTGTGATATTAAGATTTGGTATTTGGAAGTTGGATACTATGATGGTTAGGATCTACCTCATGATTATAATATTTTCCATTATGGATAAATTTGATGCATTAGATACCATAATATTTGATATATCTCATGTGATGAATTTGTTTGCCAATTTTGGCCTACATGCAGAATTTTTTCCTGAAGGATCAAACACAAGTTGAACGAGGGATAAGTAGGGTTCCAGATTAGGCAAATGATCAAAGAGCTTGAGAAAAGCTATAGATAGAGTTAGTGTACCAAAAGGATCATGCATAGTACAAAGCTTTTGAAAAACTTTAATTTCACTTAAAATGTAATTTGTCAATTTATAAGGATAAGTCTAGAGTTGTAGAGACCATAGGGAGCGTCAATAGTAAGTGGAATGAGTTTTAAAGTGCAAGCGATCTATATAGTTCTTCATTTTGTTAATCTAAGCATGTAATAAATTTGAGTATGCAATTTATTGATGTCACCATTACCACATATGGATGAGTCATGGAAAATTGGTCATATGAATTTGTTTACTTTTGTGCCAAGTTTATATACACCAAGTTTTAGGTCCTTTTCTAAAGTGCATCAAATGTTATGGATATCCCAAGTTGGCTCCTATTAAAAAATTTGCTAAGTTTTCATACTTAGTCATTTTAGACCAAACTATCATTAGGATGTCATAAAAGACTGCATGGATCCATAAACCTCAACATTTTATAGAATCTTGTATAAATATCAAGTGGATAATAGGTCAAAATAGTCTATTCCTTTCATTATTAAGTCCATTTCCTGCATGTTTCGTTCCACCATGATTCTTGCATTACAAGAAATAAAATTGAAAAGTTGGTCAAAAATGGTAGATGTCTATATAGACATCATTTTTAAGGCACATAAAGTATCCATTGGGGTTTTATAAAGATTATATATTGATGGCTCATATGTTATTTTACTATAGAGGATAAATGGCTAAGATACAAGTCAAGTGGTCAGTGGATCTTAAGGATCAATGAGAGATTGAGCTCAAAACAATGGGTCCCATAGATCTAAGGTTCATGTTTAATAAGATATTAGATATAATCAAGTGAGATGGGGTGAACAAGATTCAATGATCTGAGGTAGTTTTGATAGAAAATAAGTAAAGGGTGAGCTCAATTAGCTTTTGACGAAGATTGAAGAGTTAGTTTTTGACCTGGATAAACAATGCAAAGAGTTAAGCTTGAGTTAGACCTAGGATGGTAAAAAGAAACATAGAGACCAAGTTTGAGCTCAATCTAGGTTAAACTAGGATAAGAATATGGACAAAGCATTACTATTATAGATTTATGAAGAATAAATAGGTCTGTAAGACCTAATGAAGATCATAAGAAGCTATATAGTATATAGGTCTGCATTGAGATAAATGGCTATAGGAAAACTAATAAAAGAGATTGGTTTTCTATCTATAGAAAATATAAGGTATAAAAATCAATATATCTATAATAATGTGAAGGGTATTCATCCTTAGACATGGTTATTATTTTGACAAGCAGGCATCTAAATAAGATAGAGCCATGATTCTATCATGTCCATAAGCATGAAATTTTATTCTTTAGGGAGAGATGGAATGTAGGATCAAAGGAAAAGGATCAGATGGTTGAGACTTGTAGATAAGTACATTCAATACATCCTTAGAACTAGAGATACTTTTCCTTTTCATAGGTCACGATTCATGTTCTGATTTATGAAAAGGATGGAGAGGCATTATCAAAGGAAAAGGTGGTAGTTCAAGACTCAATTAATGACCTAGAATGATGTGTTCCTTTATAATATTAGGATCCCCACTTATTTCTCTCTCATCCTTCTCCTATATATCCATGTCTCATTCCCATTTTTGGGGTTCTCAACTCTTAGATTTTTTTTTAATTATTCTAGTGACCAAGATACTCATTGAGACTCTTATAAAATTTTTCTCATTTGATATTGTTAAACCCTATCAAAACATTTTAAGAACTACCTTTTGAAGTAATATGATCAAATCTTTACCTATCTCTTGTTTTCAAAAATGGTTAGTATGTTAGTGTATGGTAGATTTGTGAAGGAGAATCTTCATAATTTGATGTCCTTATGCTTGAATCTTTGGATATATTTTAAAGCTAACTTTTAGGTCTATATTAGTGTTATAATTAGAACCTCTTCCATAAAATACATATCTAATTAGTGATATTGTGAGGTTGTGTGAGTTATAATTGTCTTATTATTGATTCAGTGTGGGTTCAAGCTTGTATGAGTGTCCATTTTAACTTTGGTGCATCACATGTTATCCTTCTTAGGAACCCTTATAAACTTTATTTAACCTTTTTCCCTTATGTAATCATTATTTTAGGTGAGCATCAAGAGGAATCCAATCTTGTCTAGAGGTTCAACCCCACCATAAGTGACCCATAGCCTAGGGTTTTTCTCATTTTGTAGATCAATTTTAAGGGCCTAAAGAACCATATCCAAGAGTGTAAATTGATCCTAAAATAGTTTTTGTCATGCCTAGTGGGACCATAGTTCAAGAATATTGATCAAAGTTAATGTTGGTTTGATCAAATTTATAGTAATTAAGCTCTGAATCAATAACATCTAGTGAATCCAAAAGGAAGATTCAATACTCTAGTAGTAGAATAGTAATTTGATCTCATGCCAAAGGTGACATCTAGGTTATCTTTAAGAGGTACTCCCTTTGAATTTTTTTAGATAAATTTAAATTAAGTTAAGATGTTAAGGTTTCTAATACTCTCCCATACATGGAAAAGCATTTTCCTAGACCAATTTCAAGGCCTACCTTTACAAACAGACCTTTATTACCCTTTTTTAATACCATGATTCCTCAAAGAGATTTTATTTTTATGGCCTTTAATGGTCAAAGTCCTTTGAACCTACCACAACATTATCCTATGCCAGTATTAGCTCTCAAAAGTGTCCCCTAATTCATAGGGGACCATGCCACAATGCCTTTTGAGCATTTCATGGACATACATATATTTTAAAATATTCATAATATCACTATTAAAAACATAGCTATAAGATTATTAACTATATCTTTTGAGGGGAAAGCTTTAGACTAGTATAGAGGCTTTGCTCCTAATTACATCCAATCTTGGAACTAGTTATGAGATGTATTATGTAAAATATTTGAGGACAAAAGTGACCATTTTTCACTTTCTAAGCAATTTACTACAATTAAAAGATCCCCTCATGAAGTCATGCAAGACTTCAACACCAAGTTTTTAAAAAATTGGGATAGAATTCTTAGTTTTTGTCAGACCTACTCCCAACTTTGCCTTATTATACTATTTAAAGGCTTTAAATAGTGACATAATGATGATGATCGAATCCATGGGATGAAATGTATTACCAGATGCTTATGAGGTGGATACTAAAGCAAAAAATTGTCTAGTTTAAGTTGGCAATCTTACTCCTAGGCCACCAATGCTTCTATTTCCTAAGATTGGACCACCTCTTGTATTTATACCTCCACTAAATGTCATTCTCCCCACACAAACAATTTCTTCTATACCTCACCTAAGTAAGAAAAATCTTCCACTAGTGGATCTAGTAATTCATTGGATAATAAGGAATTCCAAGAGCTTAAAAACATGTTCCAATCCTTTAGAAATGAACTAATCAATATGAAAAGGTAGAAGTGCCACTATAATAGGCCTTATCAAGATTCATATCATCCTCAATATTATGATTTTCAAATTAATAAGTCACCATACAAAGGAAACTACCAAGGCTAAGGCTAAGATCAAAACCAAGGACAAGGCTACATGGATACAATAGGTAGAATAATCAAAATCCTAATCTTGAAAGAATTTCCAATACCTTGGTCCCAGTTTAAAATAAAGTGGCTCAAGAAGATAAGGGTACTATGCCTTTGAATTAGTCTTTTCAATAATCAATTATCCCAAACATTGACTTCACCCAAGCTTTCAGTGATTAATGGCATCATACTATTAATTTTGGGTACATCCAAATTTTTATGGCCCAAATTGTAGAGGTACCTATGATGACCAAGCAAAAATATCCTCAAAAAGTTCAAAACCCTAATCAATAATTAGTTTAGTTGGGTGCCACAATGGTAAACTATGAGCAAGAAGAGTGTTATGCACTCAACCAGGAGGCTAGTTCTAGCCAGGCTCATAGTCTAATGGATACAAACTCAAGATTCAAAATAAGGAACATGGATGGTAACAAATAACCAATAAAGGAGCATCTTACCATTACTCCTTCAATATCCAATCTAGTTGTGATTTTTGTCATTCTAAAGGCCCCAATAGTTCAAAAGAGTAATAATTATAAGGATGTCTTAGTCCCTCAAAATTCACAAGTTCAATAAATAACATTGGTGACTACCAAATCTCAAGCAAAAGTTGGTGGTTCACCCATAAACATTTTTGAATATATGAAGACTTATAATGTGAGTGTCCTAATGTGGGATATGCTCTCCATGCTTGGACAAGTGGAAATTCTTCAAGAAGGTTCATCTAAAATCAATGTTACAATAGTTATAGCCAAACCAGCAAGCAAGGTGAATGAATCTCTAACCAATACAACTAAAGGCCCTATTGAAATACAACAAAGTAAGTTGATCAAGCCTTCTTATTTCTATATTTTAGTAATCATTGACAACTATCTAGTGCACAATTTTATATTAGATAGTGGGGATAGTACCTTAGTAATGCCAAAGTCATAGCTGATCATCTTGGACTAAAATATGAGCCCAAATCCAAAGGAGTGTTTTAACTTGATGGTTATTATACTAATCCATTTGGTATAATTAGAGACTTTAGCTTGACATTGCATGATTGTCTTAGTGTCTCAGTGATTTAAGATGTGTTGATATTAGATGTGCCCCCTTATTTTTCACTATGCTTATCCAGAGAGTTCAAAATGAATATATGGGGATATTTTGTAATAGATTGGTCATACATGGCATTGAAGACAAGGTATGAGACCAAATTATCAATCAAAGTTGAGTCCATTACACAATTCCACATAGAGACCTATGAGCCAAATAATATCAACATCAATTACACCATTATTGATGAGGATGAATTTTAATTGGGGAAGGAGCTACACACTCATTCATAATAAGTACCATACATGTTCTTGGATGAAATATGGAATGAGATATAGTTGGTAGACCCCTTAAAATGTGTTGAAGAAAGGGAATTGGGTACCTACTATTTACATGAAGAAAAATAGTCCATGCCATACCTCATTAAGCCTCAAGAATATCCTAGTGGTCTATGTGAATTGTTATTTGATGGTTCAAAGAGAAATAATGGATTGGGTGTAGGTGTTATGCTAATATACCCTTAAAATTACAAGTACCTCTTTATATAGTTTCTAATTCAAATGCTCCTATAATGTAGTAGAATATGAGGGCCTTATTCAAGGCCTATAATGGGATAATAAGAGAAGGATCAAGTAGTTACAAGTCTATGGGGAAAATGATTTAATAATGAACTAGGTTAGAGGATAGAATGTCCTTAAGAACCCCTTAATGAATTCCTACAAACATAGAGTGTGGGACCTAATTAAGGATTTTGAGGCCTTTAAAATAGAGTCTATGCCAAAGGGATAGATTCATCATGTTGATAGGCTAGTAGCTATATGGGCTCATTTTGATATCCCTAATGAACTAAAAATAACCAAGATGTAGCCACATGTTAAAGTGGTGATAATACCATCAGTATTGGATAATGAATCTCACTAGAAAGTTATTGAAAGTGATAAAAAGATTAAATTTTTTTTATAACAAGAAGTAGATTTCTCCTCCCTCAACCAAGAAAAATTATAGCATTAGTATGTGGAGAAGATTGTTAAATTAAGGTAAAATAATCTTACTAAAGGGATAGTCACCATTTAAGGTCTCTTTCATGAAGGGGACCATATGAGGAAGGATAAAGTAGTGTGTCAACTAAAAAAGAGAACTATGAGAGAGTTCTTATCCCTACAGACAAGCTCCTCAAGATTGGAAAGGTAAGAACTAAATATAAGAGGCATGATTTTATAGATATTTTCAAAGAGTATATAGACATATTTTATTGGCAATATAGTGACCTAAGAGACTTTGATCCTAAACTAGCCCAACACACTATAGAACTAGAGGCTAATGCCAAGCCTATCAGGTAGAAGCAAAGGCCTATAAACGCAAAAATATAAGAGATTATGAGGAAGGAATTAACCAATTTTATTGAATCCATGATCATATTTGTAATTAAGCACTCCTCATGGGTAGCTAATCTAGTACCTGTTAAGAAGAAGAAAGGGGAAATCAAGTTGTGTGTGGACTTTAGGGATCTTAATAGTGTATTTTAAAAATATCCTTACCCTCCACCATCCATGGAGAAAATCCTTCAAATAGTTGATGGTTTTTAATGCTTATCTCTCTTAGATGGATATTCAAGCTACAACCAAGTGCTAGTGAAAGAGGAAGACAATTACAAGACTACCTTCACCACCAAGTGGGCCACATTTTCTTATGAGAAGATGCCTTTTAAATTGTAAAATATTGGGGTAACCTTTGAAATATAAATGGGCATGGCCTTCTAAGGGATGATAAATCAAATGGTACTATTATACTTGGATGACATCACAATCTTCTCCAATAAATCTAGTAATCATATAGACCATCTAAGGTTGATACTCTAGAGATGTAAAGAGTATGAAATCTCTTTAAATCCAAAAAAAAGTGTGTTGTCTATGAATGAAGGTAAGTTATTAGGTAAAATTGTATCAAAATAAGGATTTACCATTGACCTTGACAAAGTAAGTGTTATATTAGCCTTAGCCTTGCCAAAGCACAAGAAGGGGATCCAAAGGTTCCTCAAAAATATTAACTTTTTGATAAGGTTCATCCCTAGCTTTACAAACCTAATCAAACCTATCACCACCATGATAGAGAAGGTCCAAGTGTTTTCTTGGTAAAAGAAAGGCAAGGAATATTTTGAGGCCATCAAGAAATCCATTGCCTAGGACACCTCTCTCATAAACCTTAATTTCTCCAAGGACTTCATCTTGTACACTTTTTCTAATGTTGATAACAAATCAGCTATGTTGATGAAAAAGAATGATGAATGAATGGAGAAGCCAATTACATTTTTTAGTAAAGGTATGGAAGGATATGATGTGAGGTACACCTTTATTTAAAAATATAAATGCTCTCTAATAATAGGATTCATCTTATGTTATCTCACCCTAGGGTTAGGGATTTTCTCTTTAACAAGGATCTAAGTGAAAAATAGTGCATTAGATCACCAAGGTTATGGAATGTGACATGGAGATCAAAGTCACCAAGTTGGTTAGGGGAAAGGGATTATGTGATAACATGGTAAATGACCTTCACAAAGACAAAGAAGCTATTTTGCTGATCCAAAATGATTTATAAGTAAGAGCACCTCCACTTCAAAAGAGTTGGCTTCAAGATATGGTTCAATTATTAGAAATAGAAGAATTCCCTCAAGGTTTAGATAGAGATAAAATAAGTTATTATAAGATTCAATCCATACCTTATGCATTATTTGGTAGTTTCCCTTTTTGAAAGGACCTCAATGGGGTACTCATTAGGTGCATAGATGATGACCAAGTGACCAAACTCTTGGAGCAGTTTCATGATGGACTTGTAGGAGGATATTTTTCACCAAGAACCACAATAGCAAAGGTAATGAGGGCTAGTTATTATTGGAACAATATTTTTTGAGGATGTTCATGCATGGGTTAATAAATGTTATAAGTGTGCTACCTTTACAAGAAAGCAAAACTTTTTTGCTCTTCGACTCAATCCAATTTAGGTAGAATAACCATTCATGTAATGGGGTTGAGAATTCATAAGGATGATTAATCCACCATCAAATGTAGGTGAAAAATGGGTGCTCACTATAAGTGACTACTTCACTAGGTGGTTGGAATCTAATTCTTTAAAAGAGGCTAACAAGAGTGTATTTTTAGATTTTTATGATAGCATTGTGACCATGTTTAGTGTCCCATACACCATAATTTATGATAATGCATTAGAATTCCTTGGTATAAAAGATGAGTGGGATCTCAAAGTGGGCATTGACCTTAGCACCTCTTCCAACTACTACTCTTAAGGAAAGGTATTGGTAGAGTCCATAAATAAGAATATGCTAAGGATCATCAGGAGGACCATGGAAGAGAATTAGAGAACATGGCACACCAAGTTAAGGAAATCTTTATGGGTTGATAGAATGAATCTTAAGAATATCATTGTAAATTATCCATACATCCTTATTTCTAAAAGTGAAGCCAAATTTCCTATTTTTCTTGAGCTGCTTACACTAGAATTGGCCCATCATCTTCAGTTGATGGAGGATGAGCCCATGAAAGTGATTATGATAGGGCTTATAAAGATGGGAAAAACTAGAGACCTTGATATGAAAACACTAGAGTCTCATCAATATTAAATCAAAAGGGCCTTCGACAAATGAGCTATAGTAGTGAAATTTTAGGAAGGGGACCTAGTCCTCATATGAGACTCAAATAAGGCTAAACCAATCAACCATATCAAGTTGGATAGCTTGTGGAGTGGTCTTTATTTGATCCATGGATGTAAGGAACATAATGATTTTCAATTTACACAACTAGATGGAGAGGTACTACCCATCCTAGTTAATGGCATTCATTTGAAGCCTTATTATTAGAATCATTACTTCTATTGTAACATATTAAACATATTAGAATAGTTTTTTATGTTTCCCTTTATGTGCCTTGTGCACATTTATTTTTTGTTATGTGATTCACTGTGAGTACTTTGGGTAATTTGTTGGTCTTGATTCATTGATATTTTTGCTTCATGAGAGGTTCTAGAAAAGGGGAAGCATTGTATAAATTTTAGTCTAGTTTGGAGAAATACTATGACTCTATATGCCAAAAGGATTAGTTTAAGGTAACCAGTATTTTGCATATTAGGCATGTAACCCAAAGATGTTATAAATGTTGGATAATTTTGGCTTACATATAGAAATTTATCTTGAAGGATCAAACACAAGTTTAAGGGGGGCTAAGTAGAGCTCTATATTAGTAAAATGATGAAAGATATTGAGAAAATTTTTAGATAAAATGAGTGGACCAAAAGGATCATGTAGCTTACAAAGATTTTGAAACACTTTAAGTTTACTTAAAGTTTAATTTATTAAGTTCAAATAATAGGTGTAGAGTTTTATGGACCCTATGGTGTGTCAATAGTACTTGGAATGAGTGTGGAAGTGTAAGGGATCCATCTGGTTCTTTATTGTGTTCATCTACGCATGTTGGATCTATTACCATAAATTCTAACTAAGCACTTTTTTGATATCACCATTGACACATATGGATGAGTGAAAGAAAATTTGTCGTATGGGTTTGTTTACATTTGTACCAAGTTTATATGCACCAAGTTTTAGGTCCTCTACCAAAGTGCATTAAAAGTTATGGAGATCCAAAGTTGAATCCTAGTCAAATTTTTTGTAAGTTTCCATACTTAGCCATTATAGACTAGACCATCATCAAGACATCATGCAATATCACATGGGCTAGTCAACTTCAACATTTTATAAAATCATGTATAAATCTCAAGTGGTCAGTGGATAAAAAAGGTTTGTTCCTTTTATTATTAAGTCCATTGCCCATAAGTTTGGTGCCCCAATGATTCCAGTGTTTCAATATATAAAATTTAAAAGTTGGCCAAAAAATGGTAGATATCCTTGTGGACATCATTTTTAAGGCACAAAAATTAGCCATTTGGGTTTTAAAAAGATTCAAGATTGATGGATTTCATGCGATTAAACTATTTGAGATCAATGGGTGAGATGCAAGTCAAGTCGTCAGTAGATCTTAAGGAACAATTAGAGACTAAGCTTGAGATAATGGGTCCCATAGATCTATGATCCACATTTAATTGAATCTCAAATTTGATGGAGTGAGATGGGGTTAATAAGAGTCAATGATCTGAGGTAGTTTTGATAGACAATAAGCAAAAGATGATATTCGGTAGCTTTCAATGAAGATTGAAGACTCATTTTTTAACCTAAACAAATAATATAAGGAGTTGAGCTCAATTTGGACCCAAATAGGGGGAAAGAAACATAGAGACCAATCTTGAGCTTAATATGGGTTAATTAGGATAGATAATATGGACCAATAATTACCATCAAATCTTTATGAAGAATAAATAGGTATTTTCGACCTAATGAAGATCAAAAGAAACTACACAGTCTATAGGTATACATCGATAGAAATTCCTATAGGAAAATCAATAAAGGAGATTTGTTTTCCATCTATCAAAAAGATCTAGTCTTAAAACTGATTGAGGGTATATATATATGTGATTATTGGAAGGGTCCTCATCCTTAGATATGGCCATTATTTCAACAAGCATCCATCTAAAGTAGATACATCTATGATTCTATTAGGTCCATAAACATGAAATTTTTGTCTTCAAGGAGAGATGGCATGTAGTATCAAATGGAAAGGATTAGATGGTTGAGACTTGTAACTAAGTGCATTCAATGCATCCTTAAAACTAAGGAGACTTTTCCTTTTGGTAAGCCATGAGATATGTTGTGATTGATGAAAAGGGTGGTGAGGCATTCATTGCAGGAAAAGGTGGTAGTTTAAGACTTAATTAATGACCCAAGATAGTGTGTTATTTTTTTATTATAGGATTCCCACTTCTTTCTCACTCTTTCCCTTCTCTTATATATCCTTGTCTCATTTCCATTTTAGGGGTTCTCAACTCTTTAAAAAAAATTCATTCTTTTGGGGACTAGGATACTCATTGAGACTCTTGAAAAAGTGTGTTTGTTTGATATGGTTAAACCCTATAAAAACATTGTAAGAACTTATTTTTGAAGTAATAGGATCAATTCTTGGCATATCTCTTGTTTTCAATAAGTGTTTAGTAAGCTTGTGTATGGTAACTTTGTGAAGGAGAATCTTCCTAATTTGCTTTCTTTTTGCTTGCTTCTTTGAAGATATTTTCAAGCTAACTTTCAGGTCTAGATTAGTGTTTTATCAAGAACCTCTTCCATGAAATACTTACGAAATTAGTGATATTATGAGGTTTTGTGAGCTATAGGTTTTTTATTGCTGATCTAGTGTGGGTTTAAGCTTGTATGAGTGTCCATTTTAACTTTGGTGCATCACCTATTAGCATTCTTAGGAACCCTTATCAACCCTCTCTAGCCCTTTTAACTTGTGTAAGCACTATTTTAGGTGAGCATCAAGAGGAATCTAACCTTCTTTAGAGGTTCAACCACACCATAGGTGACCCACAACCTGGGGTTGTTTCCATTGTGTATCTTAATTGGAAAGGGCCAAAAAAAACCTATCCAAGGGTGCATATTGAGCCTACAATAGAATCCATGGATGGCAAAATATCATGTTATAATAGATTATAATATATATAAAAATAATATTTTTTTCATATATTTTTGGTTCAATAGTGAGAGGGATCCAAATGTAACTAAGAGGATTTTGATTGGTTTTGTCAAATCCATGACAAGTGAGATAATTTTTCTTCAGGTTTTATTTAGAGTATCTTATTTTTTATAGTGACCAAATAGAAGTAACATACATTCATGAACCTTAATCCACTAATAATTTTTTTATTAAGGTACTATTGGCTCCAATCTTAATGAATAGATGTAGGTCATCATTTAGAAAAAGTATTTCATCATTAATTGTATCTTCTTCAGGCAACTCTATGGAGGGTTTCATAGAATAATAAGGTGTATAAATAGTTTAAATATTAATAAATTACATAGGTATGGGATAATTCATATATGGAATTAGGAATAACATAATCATTATATGGGGGTTATTTAATGCCTTGTAATTATTACATAAGGAACTTGAAATGATGAGGATAAGTTCTTACTAATTACATGAGTGGAATTTTACAAGGCATAGAATTAAGTTAATATAGAAAATTATAATTTGGTTTGGAATAATAATTAACATGGGTCTTAGTTTGATTATAGATAAGGTTCTTATAATGGATAGAAAACTAGGATGAGGCTCTAATTATGGAGTCAACTCATCGATATTGGGTTGTAGTGAAGTAATATGATTAGTTGTAGTATCTTTAAGAAGTTATTACTTAGTAGAGGAACTATTAGGTTTAATAACATGGTATTTGTGATGAGGCTTATGATTTTAATTAACCTTTATCATATTATCATATTGGTCTTTAGTGTAATATTAGTCATAGTTGACATCAATAATATAAACATTTTTGTTAGAATGTTGTATATTTGGATCCAGATAAGATTTTGGAGATTTTTGATTTGTATATTTATAAAAGGTTCACTTATGAGAATATTTAATATATTAATTATGGTGAACCTTTATCATAACATCATAATAAAAATATTCTCCCAATATGATGGAAACTAATTTTTTTTGAAGGGCTTAACATGTCTCATGAGATTGGCCAATATCAACATGCAACCAACAAAATTTGTTAGGATCATAAAATGAGGGAGGATAAATAATTGTATGGATGAAAATTTTATATTGAGATAAAAAATTTCTCATCTATGACATACTAAACAGTTTGAGGGAGGGAATTTGAGTATCTAATTCAGTGGCTCCTATTTTGGTTTGAGGAGGCTTGAGTTGAGAATTGGTAATGGTTATTGCATTAGTTGAAGTTTGGAATTATTATTTTATGAGACTATGATAAGGCTTAAATTGAGACATAATTAAATATTTTATTTTTGACTTATCAAATACATCTTCTAATATTTGGGGAGAAAATATCCTAATCTTATATTGAAGAGAGAGTTTAAGTGTAGTAACAAAGAGTTTGAAGAGATTATCATCACTCGTATTATGATCTTATTTATGAGATAAATAATTCCATAATTTGATAAAAGTGTGAGAATATTCATTAGGAATTTTATTATAATTGATTAAATGGCTTAGACAATTTTCATGAAGATCATTATGTTGAAATTCCTTGACAAAAGCATTACTAAATCCTCTAGTTGTATAATGGTATGTCTAGGGATTTGGTTATACCATTATAATGCATCTCCCATGAAGGATTTTACTAGAAGTTTACTAGTATCAAAGGTATTAGTTTGGAACCATTTATTATAGAGATTACAAAAATAGTTAAGGAAAATAACAATATCTTTAGTCCCATCATTTGTGATAGTTGGGTAAATGTTTCTAATGCCTATGGAAATAATGAAGGGTGATAAGGTTTCATTTCAAGATGTATAATTTTATTATGAATATTAGGTTCAGGGATGATATTACCATTATAATCTCTAAGAGGAAGGGAAATAAAATATTGATTTTGTTGATACATAATGACTTATAGTTAACTAGCCATTTGCAATATGTGATTTTACATTTAGAGTATTTTGGAATTGTTAGTTGTTTTCATGATGTTCATTTATTTTAACATTTGTGAAAGTATTTGACTTGTATAAATAGTTAGTTTCTTATTATATATGTTATCAGGGGGATTAGTAGTATTGGTATCGGGAGGACTCCCAATATTGGTATTAATTTATCCAAACATGAAATAAGCTAGTTTAGATAAATTATCATTGTTATTATAAATGGTGTTATCATCAAGGTTTCTAAATATGTTTGAATTGTCTATATCATAATTTTTAGTGATTTAAATCATGTTACATCTGATATGGAATTATTATTTGAATACTTTCACCATGAAGTGTTATCTTCAATGATGGACAAGGTAGGTAGAAAAGAGAAACATGTGTAATATTTGAGTGGGCTAAGGCTATCAATAAAAATACTAATAGGTGACCTCATGATGGTAATTATATTTATATAAAAAGGGTAACTTGTATAAAATTAATGATAACATATAGGCCAATACAATCACCTTGAAGTCAATCAAGATAAAATTATATCAGTCAAATTGATACAATATTATAAGAAAGGTAACATAAATTATGGTTGGGTAAGAATGAATGTATCGATATATTTGATATATTTTTGTAAAAAATATTAAAAATAGAATGGAATTAAATGAATCAATATGTTATATATATTCACATACACAAGCTATGAGATACAAATTGTATCGAGGTGGTTGATGTAGTATGATTTGGGAGAATTAGGGGTAATAGGAAACAAACTAGTTTAATCTATTTGATGTAGTCTAGATAATAAATAGATTTAAAAATGAGTTACATAAATTTATTTGATATAGTAAAACATGTATATAGATGGGATATAATAATATATACTAATTTAGGATTTTTGATGTAGTTAGGAATGCAAACATATAATACTAGATCGAGTTGGTTGATGTAGTCTACACATAAAATTAACTATATCAACACTATATGATGTAGTTATAACAAAAGAATATGTATACACTAATTGATACAATTTTAAATAAAAAATATAATATAAATAAAAAAATAAATATGATTATTTATGTTAACTATTTTTTTGAAAAGAATATTAGGTAACAAATTTTTAGGCTTTCATAAATAGTTATTCATCTACTAGATATTGTTAGTGCAATGTGTCAGAGCACTAAATATGGAATAAGTACCATGCCTATATAAAAATAAACTTAGTTTTAATCATAATATGAGAGTAAATTATTGTTGATAACCGCTAACTAATACATACAAAAAAAAAATATGGATAGCTTCCTAGAGTTCAATAAAAAAGGAGTTGAGAATTTTTTATGTAGTGTGAGGGACATGGGAAATGAAGTCCATGTTTATCTCTATAATATGGATATACGTATTTGGGAAATATCCTCACACCATGATGTATATAAATAATATACTATGATTGTAAATATAAAATCATGTATCCATTCATGATGATAACTAAGTATTTTGAAAACTGTTAAACATAGTTTATAGGGAAGAAAATAGAAAGCAATGTTCAATTAATAATATTGAAAACTAATTTTCAAGATTCAATGAATTGAAATAAATATTTATATATATTTAAATTAAATTTGTGATTAAATTACAAAATAAAAAAATAATTTTCCTTACTTATGCTTGAAAA
>JARHVA010001866.1:2052500-2057500 GCA_037957365.1 Torreya grandis | reverse complement strand
CTATAGCCCAAATATCCTTAGCCTAGGTACAAAGGATATAGTAAGGTTTCAAGTCATTTTTTCAAACACAATCACACCAAGATTACACCAACATATAACATTTTACCAATAATTTATACACACCACTGTAGCCTGGGAGAACTACATGGAGTTTGATCCCTCTTTCAATTATTGTTATGTAGGTAGCATTAAACACATAAGGTGTTAATGTTAATCATAAACCCTTCCCCTTACCAATTTCCTCCCCATTTATACTATTTATTCCCTCTTATCATTGAACTACTATTTACAATGAATAAGAAGCCACACAATGGATCATTAAGTGAAGTGAAGGTATATAAATAGACACCCATGAACTACAAGTGAATGTGAATCAATCAATTTTTACACAAAAATTAAAAAAAATCCTAAATTACTAAGCCTTGCCCTACATACCCCAATGCAAGCAAACCAGGTCTAAATAGTGTGGGATTGTCCTAGGGTAACATAAGTCCTTAATCTTAATTCAAAACAACCTCATATAATTTCATCGTCAATTTTAGAATAAATGTTATAGTCCTATAGACCCAATTTATAGCTAAGTCATTCATTTCTTAGTATTTTCCCTTTTACCATATTTATAAAAATAGTCAGTTACAAATCATTTTGTGTGATCATTTTATATCTTATGTATTTTAAGTTACTCAAAAATTTATCTTAATAAAATTAAACCCATTAATAAAAAATTATATTAAAGAAAATCATGGCCATTAATTTTGAATCTAAAGTAGAAACATTATGCATATAGTTTACTTGTCTAACATTTTTTGGAGAATTAGTGACCACTGATTATAGGTTATTATCTAGTGTATGACTTGTGTTTATAAAATATTTTTCAAGACATTTTTTCTATTTGGGCCACTTATAACGTGTGATATCATAAACATATGTATATATACACATATAAATGTGTGTGTGTATATACATACATATATATACACACACATATATGTATATATATAACAAAGGGGATACACTAGCACCTATATGGACATATCTATGTCTTAAGATACATATAAATATATATATCAACATATTACATCCATGCTTCCATCCTTTTCCAAATCATCATAAAATTTATATTACCTAGAAGCCTTAGAATATTTTTCATCTATAAACATTGTGTGTTTACCAAAAATGTATTTAAAATTTTAATCATGATTTGAATACACAACTTATATTTTATTATTAAAACCCTTTACCAACTCATTTTAATGGTAACAAGTGAAAATTATTGATGCACATTATATATATTTAGGAAAAATATATATATTGAGATTTTAATTGCCATGTATTTATGTATCTATGGCCATTCCATCTTACATAGGTGTATTGAGGAGACATTTTATCCAATTCCATATATATAATACCAATTTTTTTCATATTTAAACCATAATTAACACTTTTTTATAATAATTTTATAAATATGAATACTTGATGTTGAATCCCTAAATGATTTTTCCAATCCTTACATTTCTTAACATAGTTTATGGGATTTTAGTCACTAGTATATAAAATGAGAAACTTTCAAATTATTTTAATATAAAAATAAATATATAGGGAAACATTACTAGGAACACAATAGTGAATTTATGAATTCATTATCCATCGTAGAGGATAAATTCTCTACATCGCTTCCAATCATCTTTCTCTCTCCTTTCCTTTTTGAGTTTTTTCCTATGTAAGCACTCTACTTCTATGTTTATTATCGTATTAATTTATTTTTTTAATAATAATATATAATACCTATTTATTTATTTTACTGTACAATTTTTATAAATAATATTTATTAGTTCATTTATGTACTATTTATTAATCATTAGGATCATGGTATTAAATCATACATAAATGAATTAAGACTAATGATTAAATCATACATAAATGAACTAATACTAATGATTAAATCATACATAAATTAATTAATTAGGTTTTAAAAGGATCATGGAACTCAAATTTATTAATCAAATTTATTAATAGTACTAATTATGGAGCTCACATTTATTGACATTAATGATTATTTTAACTAATAGTTTGGTATACTATTAATCATATGATCATAGCCTTTGGTATTTTACAACTTAATATTATGAAATTTAATAAAAAAATATTATTAATATTTATCTAGTACTCATAACATTTATTAGAGATTGAAATACATTTAATCACATATGACCATTAGATCACACCATCACTGGTGTAATTTCCAATTCCTATTGATGCCCATGAAATTTTTTAAGATATTTTTTAGGCATGCCTTTTAATGAAGATTTTACAAATATAATTGTTTTAATTTAACTATCTGATTCACTATGTGGGAGTTTCATTAAAATTAAAATTAATGTGGTTTGATTTTCACAAGCCATCTTAGACACAATCAAAGAATAAATTAATTTTTTTTCAAAACTACTTTGACATTCATAAGTAATATTTTACATAATTTAATCTAAATTTTGGTTTATATTACCATTAATATTTCTAGGTTGTCCTCAAAAAATATATTTAGGTGACATAAGCTACATTAACCACCCCATCAACCCACTTCTCAAAGAATAGATATCAAAATATGGTGATTTTACATAAAAATTCAATGATTCATTTTATAATTCTCAGTCTTCCAAAAACTACATGAATTGTGAGAGGATAAAAATATCACTTATTCACATATTATATTAGTTTTTCAAATACATATATGTCATTATTTGAATTTTAAACTTATTTTTCCAAGGTAAATCAAATGTCAATATTTTTTTTTGTTTTTAGAAAATTAAGGGAGATAAAGAGAGAAGGGAACATAAAATCCCAAATAATGGATGAAAAATCATAAAAATATAAGAATGAAATTCAAATTATAACCCTATTCTCACTATAATAGGTTCAAGACCTATCCTCTTCATAGTCTAGGCTCATAAGGTCAAATAACTTGCACATAATTTGAAAAGGTGTGTTAATGGCATCTATACCACCTATAAATATTTTTAGACTGGGCTTAAAGTCCTTTTCAAATATTTATGAAGAAAATAGTTATTATTTCCCTTCTAATAATTATTTATTCAATTTATATCTATAATAAAAATAAAGATAGAACTTAAGATAGAGCTCATAAAAAAAGTAAAGAAACTAAAACATGTAAAAAATATAATTGAACAAATATTCTAAGAACAAACATTTTATTAACATGTTTTATGATGATGCATGCTATGAAGTGATATTATTTATTTGTGGTTATTTTATGTTTGTATATTATTGATATAATTTATTAAAATGAAGTTGATGATATTTTTATTGACAAAATCATGATACTTAGGGATTAAAAACACTAAAAAAATAAAAAACTATTTTCCATTCTATCAAAAAATAAAAATATCATTGATGATTGCATTTTTAAAAATGATTGATATCATTAATGAAAATTAATATAGTGAAATTTTTATCAACAAAGCATGATACTTAGGGTTTTAGAATACTGAAAAGTAAAAAACATATATTCCATTCTATAAAAAAAATAATTGATAATTGCATACTTATTGCATGCTTTTAGATGATCGATATCATTGATGAAAATGAAGTTGGTGATATTTTTATGAATAAAAAATTAATATTTAGGGTATCAAAATATTTAAAAACCAAAAAAAAAAATTCTAGAAAATATAAAAAATTGTAAAGCCATATACCATATTTATAATGCCAAAAAATTATGGGGTCAAAATTAGTATACGTGGAAGATAAAAATATGATTATTAGGAGAATAATATTATTCATATTGTGGAAGGATGTAACTTATTTTATGTGGATATGGTTAAGGAAGGTTCTATTTTTGTTTCTACATACCTAGCTATATAAGGGTATGACTTGGGTGATACATATGATTTGAAAGGACTTATAACTATAAAACATCTATTTGATGTTAAATCAAATAATGTAATTTCAAAAGGATGCCATCACATAATTTAAGGTAAAAAGTAAAATGTTATGGATTCTAAATAGATCATTTCCAAAGATGTCATCTCTTGTAGATCTCAGTGTAATATTTTGGATCTAGTATCTAGGTTTTAAGATAAAAAATAAGAGGGTTTAAATTTGACTATTATATTTTTAGCATATCTATGATGACAAAATATAATAAATATACAATATGTATGTATCTTCTTGGGAGGATTTGAGAATGAAAACATGATAGGATCATAATTTTGGATTTGTAGGGTTTTTAACTCCACCTATCATTTACAATGAGGAAGGTTCATATTCTTTTCAATTAGTTTATGGTATGGATATACACTTGGATTATGACTAACCTTTCAAAAAGGTATACATTATGATAAAATTAATATTAGAAGAATGTTATGATTTGGATTTCAGATTTTTTTATTTGAAAACTACTTATTAGACATTGTAAAGGTAAGTGTTTGGAAACATGGATGTAGGATACATGGAGAGGTTTTTAGATGTCTAATTTTTCATATCTTATAAAGGTCTATATTTTATTTATAATATAATCAAAAAAATAAAGGGATAATATTATTCATGCCCAAGGTTGGGTGTTTAATTGAATACAAATAGATCTTTTTTCATGGAAATTATGTTTTTTTGGATGAATTATAGTTACATTACCTTCAATCTGATCTAGGTTTAATTATATTATTTTCCCCTAGAATGCTATAATATTGACGTTTTTGAGCTTATTGAAGATGCCCTAGGTATTTTTTTTACATTTGATCCAATATCTATGGGTAAGGTGGTTTCCTTTATTAGTATCAAGTTTCAAGTAGATCAACCTTAGACAGGAACTAAATCTCTTATTTTGAATTTTAGAGGGAAAGAGATTTCTCAAATGGTGGATTTCAAGGATCAAACTCAGACTTACTATAAATTTATATTTTTGGGTCATACTTCAATATCTTTTATCAAGTTGTATTATATTCCTAAAAATACCCCATAGGATGTTAAGAATAAAGGTTTTATCT
>JARHVA010001866.1:1910000-2045000 GCA_037957365.1 Torreya grandis | reverse complement strand
TATAGAGGGTCCTTCAAAAGTTAATGACAATAAACCATTGTTTGATCCTAACTAATTTGTCATTGAGAAAACAACAAAGTTAAATTAGATTCTTGCATCCATGAATGAGACTAGGGATTGAATTATAGCCATGAAATAGGAAATTCATGGAAATGAGGAGGAATCTAATCAAGATGTGCTTTAAGAGTATCCTACTAAGTATGGAATACTTCGAGAGCAAAGACATGAGGAAGTGCCTCAGGCTATGAGAGCACGTGTTGCTATAGAATTAGATAGGGATATGAAAAAGGTGAATCCACATCATTTTGATGGAAATATTATGGGAGATAGATTTTAAGCATGGTTGATTGAGATGGATAAGTATTTCAAAATTCAAAACTACTCTAAGGTCACCAAAGTAATATGGGGAGCTTACTAGTTGGTTGGTGAAATAGCTACATGGTGGGCCAACAAGAAGTTAGAAATGAATCTTAACTTGAACACCACTAAATGGGATTATTTTATGATATTGTTTAGATCATGGTGTCTTCCACAATTATACTTTGACCAAAAGCTTATAGATTTTCAAATTCTAAAGCAAGGAGACCTATTGGTGAATGAGTATTGGGAACAGTTCATCGATTTTCCAAAATATGTATATCATTATTAGGAAAATGAAATGTTAAATATTAGGAAGTTTATCATGGGATTAAAACATTAGATTGGTGGGAATTGGATGTTCATGGACCATTTACCATGGACCAAGCCTTTGAGAAGGTAGTCAAATAGGAACATAAGTTAAAATCTCTTGCTTAGTTTATATATAACTTTAAGAAAATGTTTGGAAGTTCTAAGCCAACTTTAAAAAAGAAGAACTAGAATTAGAGGAGTGGAGATTCCAAGATTCAGTGAAAGAGTTAAAATACTAGATTCCACAATGGTTTAAGTAATAAGAAACTAGGTAATGGTTTCAAAGGCAATTTGAAAAGAAACCAATCATCTAATAGTAAGGGATCACCTAGAAGTTACTTATTTTGTGGAGGTAACCATTTTAATCATGAGTGTACCCATGTCAATTCAAGGAACAAGGGTTATGCTTGTCATCAAAGAAATTTCCAGCAACATATTCATGTGGTAGTTGATAACTAGTAAGCTTAATTTCAATATTCACCCATAGAACTATTAGGTATTTTGTTTAAACATCTAGCTTCCATTTTGATAGATACAAGGGCCACATAATGTTTTATAGCTCTTATAATACTAAATAATTTATCTAGAAAATATGAAGTAGTGTAAAATGGATGGTTGGTATAATATGAGAATGATTCAAAAGTCAAATTTGATAAGTATTTAGTGGAAGCAAAGATTATGTTGGATGAATTCATAATAGTAGTATATCTTTATACATCACCACTAGGGTCATATGTTGTGATCCTAAGGGTCAAATAGCTTTCCAAGCATAAATCCAAGGTTGGTTTCTATCTAAAGAAATTCGAGGTGCCTAGATGATTTTTGGAAATTAGACACTAATTTAGGGTGAGAAAAGCGAGTTGAAACTTATTCATATTTTTAAAATCCAACTCAAGAAGACTCAAGGAAAAGGATGCCAAGAATTTATCATCAAGATAAATGAAATGGAAGAATCTAAGGACCATTCATTTAATATTACCCTTTCCTTAATAATTTTCATGATGTATTTTTTCAAGAATTACTATGGTTACCTCCTAAATGATATTTTTTATTTCTATATTGAAATCATACCTAGATCAGAACCTCAGTCTAAGGCACTGTAGAGAATGATAACCACTAAATAGGTTAAATTGAAGGCTCAAATACAAGAGCTATTATCTAAGGGGTTAATCAGACTAAGTGTGTCACTATGGGGTGCACTAGTTGTCTTCTTTAAGAAGTATGGTACTCTACAACTTTTCATTTACTATAAAATATTGAATATAGACTATCAAAAATAGGTATCTACTACCATGAATACATGATATTTTTGATCAAATGCAAGGAGCAATGATATTTTTTTAGATTGATCTTAGAGTAGGATATCATCATTTTAAGGATAAAATATGATGATATTCCAAATACAACATTTAGAACTTGATATGGTAACTATGAGTTTACAGTGGTACTATTTGTAGTGCTCATGAATCTCATGAACAGTGTGTTCAAAGATTATCTAGATCAATTTGTTTTGGTATTTTTAAATGACATTATTATACAATCCAAGGATGAAAAAGATCATCTTAAACATCTATAACTAGTTTTTCAATGTTTGTGAAAGTACAAGTTATACGATAAGTTGTCGAAGTGTGTATTTTTCCAAAATAAAGTACACTATATGGGATGTATTATCTCTATGGATGGTATTTTATTAGATCTAACAAATATAAGAGCCATTATGGAGTGGCTAACACCAAATAATGTCCATGAGGTAAGGAGTTTCATGGGTTTAGTAGGACATTATAATAAATTCATTATAAACTTTTCTAAGATAACTAATCTAATTACCTCTCTACAACATACAAATCAAAGTTTCATCTAGTTAGATAAGTGTGAATTAGCTTTTTAGAAATTGAAAAGAAGGCTTAATTCAATAACAGTGCTAATATTTTTTTTATCCCAATGGTAAATTTTTAGTGATCACATATTCATCAAGGGATAGACTAGGAGGAGTCCTTATGCAGGCTGGTCCAGTGATAGCCTATTAATCAAGAAAATTTAAGCTTTATGAGGTGAACTATGCCCCTCATGACCAAAAAATTGTAGCAATTATGTATGGTTTTCATGTTTGGAGGAATTATTTTTTTGGAAAATAATTTAATCTTAAGACTAATAGTTTGAGACTCAAGTACATTTTTGCCCAACTAAACTTGAGTGCTCATCAAAGATGCTAGTTAGAGTTTTTGTCTAACTATGATTTTGATAACAATTATATGAAAGACAAATAAAATGGACTAGCTAATGGATTAAGTCATAATAGGTACATAATATTCATGGTTACCCTTGAGATTAATGTTAGGGATCTAGTGATTGCATTATTGCTAGGGGATGAATTCTATGATCAAGTTAAGTGTTGACATATAATTTTCAAAATCTTAGGTATAAAGGATATATAATAGAGAATGATGGTATTTTATGATATAATGGAAGGATGCATGTGTTATATCAAGGGAATCTAAGGATCACATTTATAAATCAACTAAAAAATGCCCTATATTCAAGATATCTAGGAGTAACCAAGCTTATGATAGAGATTAGACCACTTTATTTTTGGAAGGGAATCAAGAAAGATGTAACAAACTTTGTGTCACATTGTCTAGAATATCAACATGTGAAATATGAACATGTGCATCCAAATTATAGTTGTACCCACATGATATATTATAATGGAAGTGGTAGGTGATAAATATGGAATTTTTCAAAGGTTTACCATTGTCATGGAAAATACATGACATGATCCTAGTTGTAGTTGATAAACAAACCAAGGTGGCTCATTTTATACTAGGCAATTTGATAGATGATGCACCTACTCTTACAAATAGGTTCATAAAGGAAGCATATAAATTACACATATTACTATATAATATAATATTTAATCATGATCTAAGGATGACTTTTAGGTTGTGGTTGACTTTGAGTTTAGGTTTAGGTACACAACTAAATTTTAGTATTACATATCACCCACAGACTGATGGTCAAACTGAGTAAGTTAATTATTGTTAGTGGATATATTTCATATGTATTACATGGATAAACAATAAAAGTGGGATGAATACCTTTAATTGGTTTATTTTTATTAAAATATCTCATACTAATTATCTTTAAATATGGTGCCAGTTGAAGTGTTAGTTATCATTAAGGAATAATATTATTAGTGGACTTTTGTAAGATGATACATAGGCATGTAATGTAAATAGATAATGTAGGATTAAATAGATTAATATAATGATTAATAAATTTAGGGAAAGTTTGAGACAAATTAGGGTTTTTTTATTTGAGTCAAAATAAAGTTAACTAGGATTAGTTTTAATTTTTGGTAGATAATGTAATTATGCATGGAGAACTGTGATATTCAAGCTAATAGTTAAATGTAAACATGAATTAGAAATATGTAAAAATAAGGATAAGAAGAGCGTTGGAGAGGAGAGGAGAGAGTAGAGTGAAGGAGAGAAGGATTTTCTAGTTCATACAATTTCAAATTGCAAAATTTTATAAGGTTACTAGTGATATTTTATTATTGTGTGGAAAAAGGAAAAATTTGAGTGTTTAAATTGTCTCCTAGGGTTTTTCGAATTGTTTTGAATTTTAATAGTGATATAGGTTTAGCATAGTAGATGGATCGACCATCCATATAACTAACCCTCTATCCCCTAATTATTTAGGGAAAGGAAAATAAATTCTGTGTATATGTAAATTCAAAAGGGTTAAATGAATTTATGGTTGAAATGGAAGAATGCCCTAGCTTAGGAAATTTAGGACATGGGTAGATGGTTTTGATATATACAAAGATGGATTTTTTTTTAGAAACCACACACACACACACACACTTAGTTAGATGTATGATGAAATTCTTAGTATATAAATGTAATACACAAGTCTTCTATATATTTTGATAAATATGAAGTCTGAGTCAAATTGATGATTGAATGGATTTACAATGAAATTATATATACTGTTAGTTATGAAGTCATCTAGGTTTAAAATATATATATGATGATTGTCTACATTTGTCATTTAAAAACATTGAAATTATATATATATGAACTAAGGTTCTTTGTTATTCAAAACTATGAAAATATATGGAATGCATATTTATTTTATTAAAATAGGGGGAACATGTGTGTGTGTGTGTGTGTGTGTGTGTGTGTGTGTGTGTGAAGTTTGTATTCTTATCATTCTATATATAGTTGGGATATGTGTATATTTATTATACAAAACCATGGGAATAGTTATGGGTATAAACTATGTGTTTAAACTCATATAAATCTTTTTTTTAAAGACTAAATCTATGTAAAAGCTATCCTAGAGTGAATACAAGGAAAGCTTAAAACCTATCTTGACTCTATGTTTTAAATTATTGAAAATGGGGTCATGTGAGGTGAATTTTATACCTGGTTTGATATTTGTTAGCATATTCCATAGGAATATTGACATCAAATTGGATTTTACTATAACTTAGAGCTCATATAATCTCTCTCTCTCTCTCTCTCTCTCTATATATATATATATATATATATATATATATATATATATATATATATATATATATATATATATATATATATAGAGAGAGAGAGAGAGAGATTATATGATTTATATTTCAAATTTATAAATGAATATTAAGATCAAGTTCTATTACAAAACTTGTATCATGTTTGGAGTCTTTAATCACTAAGTGTTATATACAAGGAAGTTGAGAGAGTCAAACTTGTAATTATGTATGTGAGCTGATTACATTGACTATTATAGGGTTTGAATATGAATGTAAACTGTTTAAAGGTTAGTTAAATGATTAGGTGTCACCATGATTTATTTTACACTTATGAAACTCATGAAAGTATAAAATCCTTCAATAGATAAACAAAGTGGAATATAAATGTGAATAGACTATTGAGTATAACACTTTGTTTATCAATAATTCAGGAATGTTATATAGTTTAAGACCCTAATTGGGGGAAAAAAAGTATTGGATTTTAATTGGATTTACCATAAATGTAAAATGTTGAAATCCATTGATATAACTTGATTACTATTTTGTGAATTGGTAAACTGAATGGTTTGTTTGATTCATAAAAAGTTCTTAATAGAAAATAAAACATGATTGTTAGTATCAAAAAATAGTATTTGTTTATGTGAGTAATATATATAAGAATGTATATTATAAAGGTTCATAAAAATAGGAAATATATCTATATGAGGACTTAGGTACTTATACACATATATAGCATACTTTGTACATTGGCATGTGTGTATATGTTTGTACTTCTATTGACTATAAAAATTAAGTCATGGTTTCCCAAGGGATAAAACACTATGAATATATGCATATAGTATTCTAAAGGTACAATAAGTTATATAAATGAAACATGATGTATCATGTGAGAACACTTATTATGAGATATTTGATCTCTAAAATTATTATGACTAGAAATTTTGTAATTGAGTATTGTGTACATAAAAATAATGGTCTATGATATTATTGTTTTCCATATAAGGTAGTATATATAAATCTACTTACATAAATTAGTGGCATTCATCCTAAGTGTGTATTATACTTGGTTGGTATAGATGGTACTTGTCTATGTTTATTAGGTCATAAATAATATATTTCAAATTCATTACATACATTTGATAGATGAAATGTATGCATTATTCGATATTCCTATATTTTATCATGTTTTATACATGTTAGTAAGAAGTAATCTATTTAAATTTGTTGGTTATATATTATATTAACCAAATCTCACATTTTTAGTACTAACTAAGTAGTGAGATGGATTTCACTAGCTTACTTAACATCACCAATGCCATATTAAGGTAATTTGATCAAGTGGTGTGTATGAGTTTGACTGATCCTAGAGATCAATAATTATCTAAAAACTTTGGCCAAAGTAATGTTTATTTAAATATTTTCATTTCATACATATGATTTACATGTTTTTATGATATCATATTAGAAGATATTTTTTTTATGGTACACATCATGCATTATAAATCTTACATCACATGGGTGATAGATCATCTCTCTAGATTCATGTGCCATCACTATCTACCCATCCATGAAGGGAGGGCCATTCCCTGATTGGGGAATTATATGGAGGATCGATGATCTATGATTGATATGTAAAAGTTCTTAGATGATGCTCTCCCTCCCCATAATAGTACTTATTTAGAGAATACACTTGATATTATAAGAGATACTAGAGTTCATGAGACTCATGCTGCATGGAGCCTTGTATCTTGTACTATATTTATTATTAAAACATTATGCTAGTTGGAAATGTCATTATTTACTTATTATATATTGATAGTAGTGGTTTTATTATTGTACCATTTATGGCTAGAAATATGTAATTAATTTCTATGTACAGTTATGTTTTATTTCATATGATGCTAGTGATCAGTAACTAATATATGTTAAATGTTTATCTTATGATTAGCATACTTAATGTGTTATACTTGGATAACTAATTAGATTCTCATGGTGTAATTTAATGAAATAATATGAATAATATAATTTAAAAAAAATTATTACATAATTCTAGTAAATCCCAATGGGGATTTTACACCAAGATCATGGGGATCTAAAGAACAATCTTGAATGTTCTGAAATCATTTATAAGTATATATGGGATATTTTTTTGAAAACTATGGTTTTGATGAGATACCTTGCCCATGAATTTATAATATATTTCATAAATAGAGTTTCTAATGTCAAAGGATTAGATATTAAGGTTAGTGAGGATATTTTGGCATTTTTTATGGTACTTCATTGGTCAATATAGATGTGTTTTATTGAGAAAACAAATACTTATCAATGTATAAACAAATTTATACTACATAGTGAAAAAATTGAAGATACTACCAAGGGAATTCTTAGGACTTCCCTTCCATAAATTTTCCCTCTAATTGGTAAAATTATACAATAATATTTCACTTTTGAAGGGGTACATTCACTCATATATAGTTTTCATTTTATGATACTTTCTCATATTATACATAATACTCTTCTCAACATATATTTTTTCAAGTTAAAAATATTATAAAATACAATAATATAAGTGTATAATGGAAATTATTCTACTCTAGCACATCATGGTCTTATTATGTTGTTTGTATTTATTTTTATCTCCAAATATTACAAGCATATCTCTTCGAAATACTTCTATGAATTTTCTATCATGCCTAGGCCTCCTTATATATCTACAAGGAGAGGTATGAAATAAAAATCAAATGGGGTGATGTTAATTATAAAGGGAGTGATGTTAAGTAAATAATTATCAGCATCTTATTTTTATAAAACTCCATTTAGAAGTGAATTATCATCAAGACATGAAAGTCTGCAAGGTGAGGATTAATATACTAAAAGGTCTATGAAAAGAAGAAAATTAATGTAGAGTGAAATTTTGAACCTTATTACCATAAGGATGTGGGAGTTGAGGTTTTTATAAATATTTTGGACCCTATTATGGTCCCAGGGTCAGTATTAAAGTTTAATACTAAGTTTTCATAACACACACTTGTTCTTTCTTCCTTGCTCACCCTTGATGATGCTCTTTTGATAATTAATAATCAGACACTACATATCATTTAAGAATATATGAAGAGATTCTAGGAAGAGAAAATGAAAATATTAGAAGATAATAAATCTAAAAAATGAGGAAATATATTAGTTAAAAAATTCTCACCTTGGCAACATTGTTTCTGTATATACCCAAATTTGGTTAGTAAAGCACAAGTACTAATTATTTTATAGCTCTTAGTATTTTATCTATTTTTTTAATCTTTAATTATTATATCTCTCTCTTCTCATAATATAAATTCTTCCATTTCAATACTTGACAAATCCAAAAGGTTTCATGTGTCATTCTTCTAATTTATCAATTTTGGACAGGAGTAATGTATTGGAAAGGAGTGCATCACTATGTTTAATTCTATTTTTGTGTGCATGATTATGATTTTAAATATCAAATTTTTCTTAATTTTTTTACCCATCCATCCCATAAATTATCATAATAATATATTTATTAGGTTTTTTATTTAAATTATAAATTTTTATCTAACAACCCTAAAAAAACTAGTGTCTAGCCATAAGGCCTTCATTCCAAAATTTTAGCCCCTTAAGTTTTCAAATAAAATTATAATTTTTATATTACATAGGGTTGATTTCTAACCTAAATTTAATTTATTATTTCATTTTGGATTATATTTTTCCACCTATTTATCTTTTTCTTGTATTTCTCCTACTTTTTTGTGGAAATTATCATAATTATAATAATGAATGGACTGAATTTTACAATTGTACATTTTCAAATAATGATGTCCATGAATTTATTTACAATGATGATGATTATTATTTTTTTAATGATGGTTATGATTAATATTATTAATGTGATGATAAAATTGATAATGAAGGTAATATAGATGAATGTTATCCTACTCCTCTTTCTCTCACCATAAAATAAAAATAACTTAAAAATATAAGTCAAATAGAGTAAAAATTCCATTACATGATACAAATAACAATGTTTCATCTAAATGAGTGCATCCAAACTATAATAGTGTTCCTTTTTTAGACAGGAATGATGTTCCTCGTGTATAAAATGAAAATGCATCTTCTACCTCTTTCTCATGTCAATTCAAAAATATATGTGAAGATGATATTATTACTTCATTTCTTGATGTATCAAACAAATTAGAAGATATTCCCCTTTCTCCTTATTTAGTTTTTCATCTCAAAATAATGATAAAATGTAAATTAAAAATAATATAAATTAACCTAGCATTCATAATCCATGTAATAATATGTCAAACTATGGGAAATATTGTCATGGATGTCAAAGGTTTAGCATTATTGGTGATAAAGGCCCCATTGCATTTAATATTGTTTATCTTGGATAATGTGCGTTAATATTTATTTAATATTAACGAATATATTTTTGGTTGCATATGAGACAAAAGAAGGGCCCATAGAGATGTCGAAGAGTCATGGGGTAAAGACAACAAAAGGATGGGATGCATTTTCCAATGAAGAGTCATCTTGGGGAATTCCAAGAGTCACCAAGTGAAGACAAAATAGTAAGGGTGAAATTTCTCATGAAGGGACACTTTGAGGAATATGAAAAGTCACCAAAGATAAGGAAAAAAGTGGGAAGGATGTTTTTGATCATGAAGGGTCACCACATGAATTTTCAAAGGCTTGAATATGAAGGGTCATCCAAGATTGGCACCATTTTCCATGAGGATTGAAGGGTCACAAAGGGCGAAGGCCAAAGTTCATTTGGAAAGCTATAAATAAAGGCTTGAGTAGCCATTTGTAATGTGGAAGTGTGAGGTTGATTTGATATTGTATTATCTAGCTTAGAAGAGCAATTGTGAGAGTTGAATATGATTTGTATTTGTTATATCTAGCTTAGAAGAGCAAAGGTGGTGGAGAGGAAAGAGATGTTGTATTGAACTATCATTTGTTGATATATAAACATTGAGAGATAGGTGTGTGGTATACATAAAGTGGTTGGTGCTCATGTGGGTTGGTGCTTAGCAAAGGGGTATGGTGCTCCTATGGGTTGATGCTCACGAGTTGTAGCTGGGGTGGTGCTCAGCAAAGGGGTATGGTGCTCTTGCAAGTTTGGCTTGTGAATATTATTTGGGCTTGTGATCATTCATATGCTTGAGATTGTTCTCCGTGGTTTTTCCCACATTAGGTTTCCATGTTATATCTAGTGTCTCTCTCTTTCTTGTGTGATGTTTATTATTTGAGTTTTATTGCATATCTTGAATGTTTGATTAAGGGAAAGTTTTATAAGATATATGATATACTGATTCACCCCCTGCTCTAAGTATATCTCATGCTTAACAATTGGTATCAAAGCAGGTTCCTTTTTGAAAAGTTTTACAGCTTGAAGGTAGATCAGGAAAGCATAAGATGGCCATACATAAAGGTGCCTCTGCAAGCAAAAGAATAGTTGATAAAGAAGAAGAAGAGGATGAAGCCGAAGTGAATATGGAAGGAGAACTCATGTGTGCCTTAGAAGAGTTGAAAATTGTTGAAAAGAAAAATCAAAGATTAAAACATCAAATCGAGAAAAATGAAAAGAAGTCAAAGGAGATAATTGAAGATCTGATAGCACAGTTGGAAATATCAAGAAAAGAATGTGAAAGGTATGTTACTGAAATTGCCTCTTTAAAAGAAGAGATTGAGAAAGTAGTCAATAATAAAATAGTCAATGATTCAAAATTTGAGAATATAACTAATATTCTAAATAAGATATTAGAAAGCCAAAAGGCAATATCAGATAAGATCGGTATTAGTTTTGAAAAGAAGAAGAGCTATGTTGAAGCTCTTACAAATAAAGAAACAAGAAGGGAAGGAATGAATAATATAGAGGACAAAGAAGGCTGGAAGGAACAAAGCTATAAAAGGCAATCAGGTTAGAGATTCACAAATAGGTCCTATTTTTATGGTTATTATTTTTATTGTAATGGATATGGTCATAAGAAATTAGAATGTAGAAAAAGAGCTAACAATCTCAAAAATAAGGAAAAGGAAGGTCATGTAGAGTCAAGTAGAAGCTATAACTCTTTTACTCCTCTATCAAGCTTTAATGAAGAGACCATAATTTATTACAAGTGTAACAACTTTGGACACATAGCTTGGTATTGTATAAGCTTGTTCGATTTAGTCAAGAAGGACCAGAGTTTCAGGGCTCCATTCATCAAGAAAAAGGTTCAGACATGGCAAAAGAAACAATCTGAAGGTTCTATGTTGGTCCAGACAGCTTTGCATGCAAGAAATGAAGAAAAGCCATGGTTTATTGATAGCGGATGTTCAAGGCACATGACAGGAGACAAGAGCAAGTTCATAACCCTGAAGAAGATCAATGGTGGCATAGTGAAATTTGGGGACAACACTACCACCAAAATTACTAAAAAAGGTACACTAAGTTTAGATTATGGTATAACTAAAATTGAAAATGTTTTATATGTAGAAGGTCTTAAGCATAATATTTTGAGTGTAAGTCAAATGTGTGATCAGGGGCACACACTAAAGTTTTATGTAGAAGGTTGTGAAATTAGAAGAAAAGATTCAGATGTATTGATTGTAGATGCTGAGAGAATAAGTAATAACTTATATATGCTATCAGACATCAAAGGTCAAAAATGTTGTTTGAGTCAAATTGAAGAAAGTTGGATATGGCATAGGAGGATGGGACACATAAATTTTGAAAATATTGTCAAAATTTGCAAAAAGCAAGCAGTCAGGAATCTTCCAATGATCACAAAGCCATCTAACACCTTTTGTGGACCTTGTTAGCATGGGAAGTAGGCTAGAAGGTGGTTCAAAACAAAAGAGTACTCAACCACTCAGATGCTAGAGCTTGTTCACACTGATCTATGTGGACCTATGAGGACTCAAAGTACTCAAGGTGATAAATATTTCATGTTGCTTATTAATTATTTTTCACGTATGACTTGGATAATGTTTTTAAATAAAAAATTAGAAGCTTTTAGACAGTTCAAAGCATTCAAAGCATTAGTTGAGAATGAAACTAATCTAAAGATTAAGTGTCTAAGATTAGATCGAGGAGGATAATTCATGTCAAATCAATTTATTGAGTTTTATGAAGATCATGGAATAAAGAGATAGTATTCAGTGGCCAAAACTCTACAACAAAATGGAGCAGTTGAATGGAAAAATAGAATAGTTCAATAGATGGCGAGGACAATGATAAATGAATCCAAGATAGCAAATAAATATTGGAGAGAGGTAGTTGGTACAACAATGCATATTCAAAATAGATCTTTATTAAGAGTCAACAGTGACAAGACTCCTTATGAGCTATGGAAAGACAAACTAGCAACAGTTGATTATTTCAGAGTTTTCAATAGTAAATGCTTCATAAAGAGAACCAATGAAAAACTTGGTAAGTTTGAATCTAGAGCAGATGAAGGTATATTTCTTGGTTATTCTTGAAAAAGTAAAGCTTATAAATGTTATAACAAAAGAACCAAGAAAATTGTTGAAAGTGCAAGTGTCAGGATAGAAGAAGATGGAACACAAAAATCAATGATCTAGTAGACATTCCTAAAATCATTGAAGAGGAAGGCTTTGAAGAATTAGATGAAGATGAGGAAAAGGAGTAAAAGGGCACCAAGACTCCATCCAAATATGTTTAGAAAAATCATAATGAAAGTGACATCATTAGGGATATAAAAGAAGGAATTCACACTAGAAGAATGATGGTAAGTGAATTTGAACAAGTTAATTTCTCTTTGTTATCTAAAATTCAGGCTAGAAATTTTTCAGAAGCTAGACATGATGAGCATTGGGTTAAGGCTATGGATGAAGAATTAGATCAGATAGAAAAGAATGATACTTGGGAGTTAGTGCCGAGACTAAAAGATCACAATGTGATAAGAACAAAATGGGTTTATAGAAATAAGTTGAATGAAAATGGAGAAGTAACCAGAAATAAAGCAAGATTAGTATGTAAAGGATATGCTTAGATTGAGGGAATAGATTTTGAAGAAACTTTTGCACCAGTAGCAAGGTTAGAGGCTATTAGAATGTTTCTTGCATATGCAGTATTCAAAAATTTCAAAGAATTTTATATGGATGTCAAATTTGCCTTCCTAAATGGGAATCTTGAAGAAGAGGTCTACATTGAGCAACCTGAGGATTTTATTCTCTTGAATATTAGTAACCATGTATGCAGATTGAAGAAAGCATTGCATGTATTAAAACAAGATCCCAGAGCTTCGTATGCAAGACTTGATAAGTACCTACAAGATCAAGGATTCAAGAGAGGATTTGCTAATAGTAATCTTTACATCAAAACAGAAGGTGAGCATCAATTGATTGTTGTATTTTATGTTGATGATATCATTTTTGGAGGAAATATTGAAAAGATGACAAAAGAATTTTTTGATATAATGCAAAAAGAATTTGAGATGTCTATTCTTGGAGAATTTTCATTTTTCTTAGGATTACAAATATTTCAATCAAATAAAGGAATTTTTGTATCTCAAAGTAAATATGCCAAGGAAATGTTGAATAAATTTGGTTTTGAGGATTGTGTACCATTTGGCACACCTATGTGTATAGGAAATAAGGTGAGCAAGGATGAAGGTTCACCTATTATAGATCAATCTTTGTATAGATCTATGATTGGTAGTCTTTTATATTTGATAGCATTGAGACTAGACATCATGCATGTAGTAGGTATGGTTGCAAGATATTAGTCATCTCTAAGAGATAGTCATGTTTAGTTAGTGAAAAGAATATTTAGATATATCAAAGGGAAATTGGATTATGGATTATGGTATCCCATAGGTAAATATTTCACTTTAGTTGCTTATACAGATTTAGATTGGGTAGGGTGCTTAGATGATAGAAAGAGGACAAGTGGAGGAGCTTTCTTCCTTGGTGATAGCTTAGTATCATGGCTAAGCAAGAAGCATAACTCAGTATCACTTTCTACAGCTGAAGTAAAATATATTGCAGCAATATTGTGTTGTACTCAAGTGCTTTGGATGAAGCAAACATTGGAAGATATCAAGGTAAAGTATGATAAACCTATTTCCATTTTTTTTTATAACACAAGTGTTATACATAGTTTTAAAAATCTAGTAATGCATTCAAGAACAAAATATATTCCCATTAGATATCAGTTCTTGAGAGAGTAGGTTATAGATCAATAGGTTAAGTTGGAATATATTAGTATTATAGAGTAGATTGTAGATATTTTCACAAAGGCACTACTAAAAGACACATTTGAGTATCTACAAGAGAAGTTGGGAGTAACTTCCTTTACTTCCTACCATTAAGGTTTAGCATCAGTTGAGGGGGAGCTAGGTGTTAGCTCCAGGTAGGCCCTTTTCCATTGATGTCAAAGGGGGAGAATAATAGGTACAAGTACAAGTGTATAAAATAGGTACAAGGAATAGGTATAGGTTGCTACAGTAAGGGGGACTTATTGTATGTTTTTTAGATGATAGTATGTGTAGGTGACAGGATGTGGCAGTTTCAGGATTGAGGTTGCCATTAATGAAAAAGGGGGAGATTGTTGGAAATATTTTCATTGATGCTAAAGGTTTAGCATTATTGGTGATAAAGGCCCCATTTCATTTAATATTGTTTATCTTGGCTAATGTGAGTTAATATTTATTTAATATTAAAGAATATATTTTTGGTTGCATATGAGACAAAAGAAGGGCCCATAGAGAAGTTGAAGAGCCATGGGGTAAAGAAAAAAGAAGGATGGGATGCATTTTCTCATGAAGAGTCATCTTGGGGAATTCCAAGAGTCACCAAGTGAAGGCAAAAGAGTAAGGGTGCAATTTCTCATGAAGGGACACTTTGAGGAATACAAAAAGTCACCAAAGATAAGGACAAAAATGGGAAGGACGTTTTTGATCATGAAGGGTCACCACATGACTTTTCAAAGGCTTGAATATGAAGGGTCATCCAAGATTGGCACCATTTTACATGAGGATTGAAGGGTCATAAAGGGGGAAGGCCAAAGGTCATTTCAAAAGCTATAAATAAAGGCTTGAGTAGCCATTTAAATGTGGAAGTGTGAGGTTGATTTGATATTGTATTATCTAGCTTAGAAGAGCAATTTTAAGAGTTGAATATGATTTGTATTTTTTATATCTAGATTAGAAGAGCAAAGGTGGTAGAGAGGAAAGAGATGTTGTATTGAACTATCATTTTTTGATAGAGCAACATTGAGAGATAGGTGTGTGGTATACACAAAGTGGTTGGTGCTCAAGTGGGTTTGTACTCATGAATGATAGCTAGCTTGGTGCTCGGCAAAGGGGTATGGTGCTCATGAATTGTAGCTAGAGTGGTGCTCGGTAAAGGGGTATGGTGCTCTTGCAAGTTTGGCTTGCAAATATTGTTTGGGTTTGTGCTCATTCATATACTTGAGATTGTTCTCTGTGGTTTTTCCCAAATTGGGTTTCCACGTTATATCTGGTGTCTCTCTCTTTCTTGTGTGATGTTCATTATTTGAGTTTTATTTCATATCTTGAATGTTTGATTAAGGTAAAGTTTTATAAGATATATGATATACTGATTCACCCCCCCTCTCAGTATATCCCGTGCTTAACACACAAGGGTAAAACTATGATTTTTACTTATTCTCCCCTTACTTTGATCATAGATAATGAAGCTAAATATTTAATTTTACCTACATGTGATGATAATTTACATAGTATTAAAAATTTAAAATCTTATCTTACACCTCCTTCTAGTTAGAATGAAAGTGTATTTACTTCAACTCTTGATTCTACAACTAAAAATGATTTTGATTTTCATGACACTTGGAATGATAATTATTTTTATGAAATAGTTATGAATAAAATATGTATAACCCATATATACCAATATCTTATTTAAAAACTATTAATGTTAATAATGATTGCATATCATATGATATGTCAAATGATAATGTGCCTAGTGAAAAAATTACTCAAACATATAATGATGTTCTTAGTTTTATTTGGACAAGTGAATTAAGTGCACATATCAATTCAAATCATAATCATGATAGTGTTATTTTTTATATTTATTTATAATTTGATATCTATTTACAATGTAACTATATAATAAAAACCAATGAATCTCCCAAGACCACCTTTACTAAAGTAGAACCCATTCCTCATCCTAACTTCGAGGAGGATGATATCTACTTTTCCTATATCTAGGTCCATGTTATCACTTCTCCAAGGGGTAAGATGACCCAACCCATCATGTCTAATGAAGTTAAATGAAATAGTGTACCAATGGATAAGATTAATAACAAAATTTATCCCCTAAATGAACCCTTTAATTATTTAAATATTCATTCACAAGAAGTGATCTCTTTTATGCATGTCATAGGTGATTTAAAACATAAATCACATTGAATTATTTTAGAAAGTAATTTTTATTACTCTTGGGTCAATTCAAATTCTATTCATGACAACCCTATTCCCCATAATATATTCCATGCACAATTACTGAATAAGTTTTAGATACAAACAATACCTAAGTTTAATGGCCATGGAGATCCTTACTTGTATATTAAATATCATAAGAAAGAGGTGGATGGGTGCAATGGTAATTTGATACTATTATAGTTATTTCCTAGGATCCTAGAGGATGAAGCATTAATTTGGTGTCATCATTCACTTCTTAGTGACTCATTACATACATATGCTAGGTTAGAACATGTATTTATTATGATTTTAATTAAAAACAAAGGACCCAAAGTCCCATATGAGAGGCTACCTTCATTACACCATGCCCTATCAGAGTTACTTAATTATTACATATTATGCTTTCAGTCATATATGAAGTAGTTAATACATAAACCAATAGATTTATAAATAAATTACATCTTATCAAGATTCCTCATATTCCATATTAAATTAAATTTTCTATATAAAATAACTAACTCATTTAAACATATTTGTAACACAATTATTTCAGTAGAGAATAAAATGGGACTAGTGAAGATCAATATAGAGACATATTTTGATCTAGAGCCATTACCATCAGAGTCATCCATTTTGGTTAAAGTACCTAATAAACCTTTTTAAAATTAATAACTAGAACAAGATCCAAAAGTAAAATTACTCAACAAAGGGAAAGAATCAAATTACATACCAACTCCTACAGTGAGAAGAGCACAATATACCAAGAGAGAACCTATACATTTTAATTCATATAGAGATATGCATCATGATATTTTATTGACACAATTGGATAGGAGGATGATTATACTTCCTCATAATAATAATTATCATCCACCATACTATATGGATATGGATATGAATCAACCATGTTGAAATTATAATTGCATCAATGGTCATTGGAATAATGATTATTGTGAAATTAGAGATTAATCAAGTAGTATGTAGATAGAGGAATTATCACATTTGTAAAGGGGACATTTAAGTATCATTATCCCTATTATTATAGATATTATTTTTCCATGACTGATTTATCCCAAGAAGTTCATCTTATTAACCAATGGTTACTCATCATGTGAATAGCAAAGTTTATAGATCATCCAATTCTATAAAATATATTTAACTATATTGGGAACAAAGTAGTTTTATTTGTATTTTAGCTAAGGGTCTAGTTTAATAAATTAGTAAATATTATTTTAATTATTATAGTCCCTATTTGTATAATTTATCTATCTTTTTTACCTTTTTATAAATATTAATAAATAAGGAGAAAATATAACTTATCTTGAAACAGGCCGAGATGGTTGATATAGGGTCTGAAACTAGTTGTGTAGGACTGATAGTGTCATAAATTAGAATCTAGATTTCATTTAGTGAAAGGATAGGAGCACTAAAATTAGGACACTTTGGGGTCTAAGGTTGTTGTCAACTCCTATTGTTGTTGTCTAAACTAGTCATAGAAACTTAAGATTTTTGGGTTCTTTGTGTTGCTCCTATGTGAGCCTACCTATGAAATCTTGTGTGCTAAATGTTGATAGAACTTGAAATAGATCTATTTTAATATTCAAACCCTAACCCTCCATCATGCCTGATAAATGGGATTTAAATCACTTGAGAGGGGGGTTTAGTGTGTGTAAGATACACTAAATGTGTGATCCACACCCTTTGTGTGGGCATGTTTCCTACATACTAATCCTCCAAAGAGGGATCAAGCCATATCTATTTCTCCCAGCTAATGTGCTTTGTGAAATAATGTGATGTAGATGCAATAATCTCAAATTTAGAGTGATTGAGGTGGCTAGGTACCAGTATGAGAGTTTGAATATGTTTTCCACTACGTTGGGTGATTGTATATAGAGAATAGGGAAGTTTTGTCTTAGTATTTTATTTGTATTCTTATTTTATTTTTAATATTTATCACCTCCCTTTTTTAAATGAGATTTGGATGGGATTTTATATAGAACCATTGGTCATGGGTTAGATGTATTCATGTTAGGTTAACATAATGAAGGATAGGAATTAGATGAAAATGACCATTTGGGTTCAAAATCCAAATGGATGGGACTGATAAAAATGGGACACCCTAAGGTCTAGTGTTATATTCAAATTATGGCACTCCTATCCTACAATTTTAGGACCTAGGGGAATAGGATTGGCTTGGTAAAAGTAGCCTAGCTGAGTTTGAATGACCTTTCAGAAGGTTTTAAATGGTTGGTAATAATTAAAAAGGTGTCTAGAAGGTTCATAAGAGAATGAAAAAAGGAGTTATAGATAGGGCATCATAAACCACACTCAAACTACCAATTTGGACATTTTATATGACTACATGCACCATAGATTTAGTAGAAATGGAAACCAATATAGAAAGTTAGAACAATTTACAATAGTGTTTTGACACAAAAAAATTACACAACTAAGAGTCCAAAAAAAAATCTAATGAATATTTTTTTAGCTAATAATACACAAAATCTTACTATAGCTATGCCAAAATTAGTGTCACTACTAGTGCATAAGCATCCAGTTACACATCATGAGAAATATGGTTCATAGTTCCTTCTTCCATTAGGATGGATGGATGATTTTTATGGGTATAGTTAATTCATACATCATTCGTAGATGATCCATTATAGATTTATATTAATAACATCCTAACATAAGTAATAAACAACATAAAATTACATATAATCTCAAACATTTACAATGCTATAATCAAATACAATTATCAAGATGCAAGTATACCAAAAAATATGTCATGTGTGTGTGTGTGTGTGTGTGTGTGTGTGTGTGTGTGTGTGTGTGTGTGTGTGTGTGTGTGTGTGTGTGTGTGTGTGTGTGTGTGTGTGTGTGTGTGTGTGTGTGTGTGTGTGTGTGTGTGTGTGTGTGTGTGTAATTATATAACATGTACATCACTCTATAACAGGAGTATGGTCTATAAGACCTCCCTCTTCACTATCTTTTGTGTCACTATCCACATAAGATGTCAAACTAGAGGCATGAGAATCACTTTGAAACTGAGAGAATATCCTATGTCTCCTATCCTAATCCACATACACTACTAATGATGCCTTCACATCAATATTATATTGCTAAAATCACATGTACTCTCTAATAGCCTAGAACCTAGTGAACCCATTAGATTAGGTGGGGGCATATCTCACTTACATATCTCTACTCTTAGAACATCTCTCTTTATGGATGACTATAAACACATCATAGTAGAATTCACCTCTTAATTAAATAAAGGTGAATTCACACTAACAACCATAATATCTCTCTCAATAAATCTTCCATCCACAACATCATGAAGAACATGTCATGTCAACTCACACAATGCCGACTCAATCATTACCATCCAATATTCCTCATCACCTACACCAACATAGAACAAATAATAATTGGTCACTACTCAAAAAATGTCATTAAAATGATGGAATTCATATAGATATCAAATATAATCTAAGATGGTTCATACCTCTAACTACCTTGATCAACACATGATCCACTACATCATCATCTATTTATCTTCCACATATGAATAGTGATACCCATTTGTGGCATCTCCACAATAATATATATGCATATATACACCTTACACTATCTACATATGGAATATCTTTATCTAGATCCCTATTATCTATTATAATTGATGCTAGATCCATTGTCGATGCCATCCCTCTATTATGATATCTCATTATATCTTACGTACTTCTTACCCAAACCCATAGATTTAGGGGTATATCCTGAAGAACCTATAATTATCTCATCACTCACTTATACTATATTCACCCATAAATATTCATCCACTAATCATGTAGCCAATAAATCACATGAACCCAAAATAGTTGTATAACATCCTATATCCACCCATAAAGTCCTCTATATGGTCTCCAGATAATATATCTAGCATTCACTTTATCTAGTATCTATTTGCACTATATGGTACTATGATATTTTAAATATGAACTACCAATCCAGCTCTCTACAAATAATTATTAGTGTGCCCACATAGGATGTGTCATACCCATCAGTTGTGTGAATACAATGTGCTCATAATCCCAACAATTCGTTAATGTCATTGAACCAATACCATGAGTAAATGACTCTTAAGTAAACCTATATAGATCATGATATAGGTGGGCCAACATATAACTACCTTAAAAGTATACCATGTTACTCTAAATCTAAGACAATCCTATACATCTGATATGATATGAATATGTGACTACCATCCAAAACTATAAATGATGCTAGCAACACTACCAAAAAGTTTCATAGTCATGGAACATATGAAAATATAATCACTAATAATAGAACATCTAGCTCACTCATTAAACAGTGCTTAATGTATGTACCACTAATAAATATATATAAGCATGGTCCACATCCATATGCCCCATAACATCATACACCACTAATCTCCTACTATTCACTGGTAGTTGTAGTATTCTTCACACATCCTCTAAGGTAATGATCATCTCTTTAATAGACAACTAGAATGTGAAAGAATCAACATCCCACTACTCAGCTAATGTGGTCATCATATGAGCATCCCATGGCATGAGATATATCTAACATGAATACCCCAATATATCTCTCTCAAAAATATTCCTCTCCTCATATGAAAAGGGCAACCCATAAATATTTTCCATCATCTAGCCTCCCCAAAAATATCTACTACACATATCCAACTACATAACAAGAAAATAGATAAATAAAAATAGTCGGTAATACACAACTGATGTAAAAAATATATAAAAAATAACAAGGTACATGTTGTAGGCAAATATTTCACCCTATGAGGGGATGTTCAAGCCTCTCCCATATTTGGACAACATGGGATTACCTCTAGGATTGTAGGTTTCTTGTAGCATAGGTAAACCTCTAGGTTAAATGGCTATCTCCCTTGATTTATCTCTTAAGCTTACACACTACACTAGAATTGTCACTTAGAGTTGAAAATTTAATGAGGAAAAATAATGTAACCTATACAAATGGAGGTGATACACCAAATATTAATCCACAAATGCACTTACAAATGTACTATGAATGAAGACTACCAAAACTGATCTTAACTCATTATCCTTATATCATAAGTATTTATCGTATAGGTACATTTATATGCACATCTAGGGTTGGGTGAAAATAATGTCTAATACTAGACACTACTAGCCCCTCTCAAACTTCAAGATACACTTAACAAACATATAAACTTTATAATCCCTATTAGAAGTCATATCACTCACATAAAACATGCAAGAGCATAATGGAAATAAGGAGAACATATTCATCAATTAACATCAAATTACACTAGTTAACACAATTAGGAAATATATTTTAGAGGTAAAACTAACTTCAAAATCATATTCAAAAGTAAAACAAGGTTCCAAACTATAAGGGCTTCACCAAACTAGGTGTGTACTCCATACAAATGCCAAAATGGCTTTCATAAATAGAGCATAGGAGAGGAGAGAGAAGAAGAGAAGTGGAAAGGTCACAATACCAAGTGTCAAACTATGATAACTAGTTATAAATAAATATAACAAAGTGGTAAATAGGTCAATAAGGTCATCTTGGACAAATTTCCATCACAAATATGCCATATTCTTTAGGTTGGTGTAGAGACTCTTCATGTTCTTCTTTGAAACTATAATCATAATGATGAGTAGTCTATATATATTGAAATTCATGTATAATATATTGACACATATGATCTAAAATGAGAAGATATAAATGATATCAAGTATAATTATCTATGACTTCAACTGATAGTCTTCTTTGTTATAATTATTGTTCACTTTCTTGTAACTATTCACTAGCCTTTTAGGTCTGTCTTCACAATTGTCATCTAAGTGGGATATAGTTTCTCATGGAGATGTGTTTCATTGGTGTCAGGACAAATTTTTAATACCTCTTTGTCCTATTTTCCATCATGTAAACATTTGTTAAATAGACAACACATTTCTCACTTACAATCTTTGAAAGTCACTTTGCTTTTAATATGTTATATTCTAACTATCTATGATGAACCACTTAACAAAGGAACTTTTATACATCATATAGGTTAGAGATAATTATGTAGAGTTGGAATAAGTCAATATATACCTCCCTCAATGTTTCTCTTTCATTAGTTTCCCTTTTCACCTATGAGACAACTCAAATCCTATAAAAGATAGATAATTAGGCCTATCTATATAAGTGACAGTATAGACCAGATGGATGCCATGGATCTTGATAGAGTGATAAGTGAGTATAAATCACCTTCTTGGCCAAATTACCAATTTTGTATGAATAACCCTTAATATTTCATCCATCAAGTGCAAGAAAGGGTTTTAGAAGGGTTTTGAGTTTTTCTAGTTCTTAGTGATAGTTCATAAAATGTGGACATTCAATCCCTAAACCATTTTCACTGAGTTGGAGTATAATACCCAATTAAATATCCCTAGCTTATTGAGGTATCATGCATCTTTTTTGTACTTATATGAGCAAATAAACATGGCATTTGAGCTTCTTATATGCATTCTAAGTAGATCTGATACAGTTTTAGGCCAATTTATTCATTTATATGTCATCTCCTACAAACCAATGTTTAAAAACAATCCTTCACTCTCAATTTAAATTCATCACATGGCTTATAAATTTTATATGATCATATGGATGAGTTTAGGCACTTATAGGTTTAGGCCTAATTCTAGGCCTAAAAGGCTTAGATTGAATTTTTATGCCTATGAGCACTTCTAAGTGATTATAATGGTTTTAGGGCCTTATCCATATTTTTTCAAATTCAAACCAAATTTATACATCATCCGATGATTACTCCAATTCTATGTATTCATCCCTTTACCATTGATATGGTAGGTTTACGGGTATCTTACTCAAAGAGTGCCCTTTGTCTGAGATAAAATAGAGGGCATCTCCCATGTTTTCTTAGCCTAAGAGATACTATGAGGAGTTATATTTGGTCCAAGTGACCCTTTGTGTCAATTATTAAATACTAATCACCTATTTTAAGTTATCAACATTAAAAACAAGACTAGATTTTAAACCAATGACTATGCAGGGTTTGAATTGATTATAGGTTGAGGTTCAAAATCTTGTTTGGTCGACCTTAAAACCTATTTGTTTCTCTTTAAGAATCACATGGGAGTGTATTGGGAAAGTGTGATAATATTTATAATGTATTAACACGTCTTAAACCACTTCCAACCTTTCACACCTACATTTCCATTAGCTTGAGCAAGTTTGCCTCTTTGGTCAAATTGTAGGTGTTAATTGGGTCGAAGTTTTCAAGGATCTTATACGTGTTGATTTACATTAAATAACTATGTCTCAACCCATGTTATTTATCCTAAGATTATTTGGTCATTCCATACTTGAATGAGCATCTGTGCTTGTAGATCATGCCATCACTCACCACTATCAATGCACTATAGGTCAATAATCAGATTATGGATATTATTCAGGGGATATGAGACCTGTAGGTCATCATATACATGAATGTTATTACATAATTGTTTCTTTTCTTGCTATTAGATCCATCACACTTGAATAAACTATTTTATGCTTGCATACCATGCCTTCATACCAATACCATCAATGAACCAGTTGTTACTTATAATTTATGTTGGCACAAGTTCATTTGGACTAAAAAGGCACTATATTTAATGAATGTCATCAATGCAAATTGACTGAGTGAAAATCTAGTCCACCATCATTTATCCTAACCTATAAAATTATTTATTATGCTAATGTGTGACATCTAGTTCTAAGATATAAGATATAAACTATTATACTCAGACATACTTCATGACCTTTAACCAATAGATGACACTATCTAGAGCAAAAATGTATTTTGAAGAAGTTAAGGTAAGGCTTCCCCTTAAGCCACTTTCTTCAAATTTTCACCTATATGCTTTCTTGAACTAGTCTAAGACCAACACCATGACTTTTTATGACTTTATAAACACATTAAAGTCTTGAAAATGTGCACAACTTGTGCCTTAGGCCTAATATTGTCTTCCATTCTCTGTACATGACTACAAATAATTATAGATGAATGTATACACTAGGGTTTTGACTAGTCTTCACTTAGTGCCTTAGAAACTCATCTCCATCAACCCCCAAGTTTCTCAATATAAAAATGTCATGGATAAATTAAACTTATATTTTTTAGGAAGAGAAACATAGGTACATTTCATTGATATAAAGTTACTTATAGAAGACAAAACACTTCCACTGATGAAAACATTATTTGTAGACTTTAATGGTGGCCTCTTTTAGCATAATGAGGGTGTTGATTACCATTTCAAGTTTTACATGTGAAAAAATAATGTAAATAAAATGGAAAGGAATATGAATCTCTAAAAATACACTTAGAAGCATTAGAGAAATGCAATCAGATAGGAAAATTGAAGGTGAAAGGGTTATGGAGGTAGTTTTAAAGCATTAACAATCTTAACCTTTGTTCTTGAATCTTGTTACACTAATATGAAATATATCTCCATGGAAGGAGAGCTCATATAGACTAATTTAAACCCTCAAGTGCTCACATACCAACTCTCATCCTCTTATTTATAATAAGAGCAAATTTATTAACCTATATGACTTTATCTACGAGAGCGATGAGGGAGATAGACTGATTTTTGCCAAATTTTAAACTATTGAAGCTTATAAATCATATAAAATACCTATTTTCGCCTATATATATCCTCCTAAATCTTCCCATGTGCCAAGCTTACCTTTTAGGCCATACAACTACTTAAAACTATATGTTTTGCAGTTGATCTTCTTAAATTTATGTTGAACTTGCATTTATTTAGTTTCAAACTAAATCTAAGACTCAACTACAACCTTGTATATTTTATAAAATTTTGACACATATGTCCTAATAAGGAAACCATATAATTCAATAAACTATACCAAATGTGGCATAAAATGACACTAGGATAAATGACATATATGATAAATGTAAAACATGTTATTTAACCTTAGTTATGACCATGGTGGACATTTTTAAACTTGAGAGACATTAAGTAAGTTAGGGGGGTTGAATTATTTTAAAAAGGGTTAAAATTAGTCAATATTACCCATTTGAAACATATCTCTTACATATAATATCCTGAGGACTATAATGCCCTTTGAAGGACTACAATAATAGACACGAGTGTTATCACTTGGATAATAGTGTTGCATCTTGGACACTAGTGCCATAGGTAGGATAAGACTATTGTAGGTTCAAGATTTTGGGATTATTATTTACATTGGGTAAATAATGTTTACTATTTATTAGTTACCATGGTTAATATGATTATTAATTATTATGTATATAGGTTAGTGGTTAGATTGATTAGACTCATGACTATTATCAGGTTATTTGTTATTAGTCATCCCTATTTATTCGGAGGTTGTTTGTCTCTCTCAATGGATATATAAATTCCATTGTATTATTTGAAATAAATTATAGAGTGAGTATTATGAGAATTATAATATTATTGTGTGATCAAAATATCTCTTTATGTGTTTGGTTTCAACAATCTTTGCATGAATTAATCTCTATTATAATCACATCCAATACCTAAAAATGGTATCAGAGAAGGTTATTTTTAATGGAGAGTTATAAGGAAATGGGGCTAGTGTCATACTTTCATGTTTTCCCATGTATTAATTTTTATTGATAAGAGAAACATTCTTCGGTTAGTGTGTCTTTATGTATTTATTTTGCTTGATCAATACAAGGTGTTAAAAAAAAGATCTTTAATTTATTATTTCAAACTAGGCAAATATGTACATGGGTATTTAATCAAATATACTAATGTTCTATGGTATTCATGATCTACTCCACCCACATTGATGAATTATATTCATTTTGGTCCATCGTTATTTACCAAAATTCTAGTAACTCTAGAGAAGTGATCCAACATCTATGTGATTATCATGTTCTAATGTTTTCTTCTATTGTGATCATTATACAAATCCACTTGACTTATTCTCAATTGATTGAAGTGGTATTTTTATAACATATCTCAACTTCAAAATAATATAAATATCATGAAATTTCTCCAAATTATACAGATTGAGGCATAATATCTATGTAGAAGGAAGACCTTTGAGACATTTTATAATTTATGAAGATATCATTCATTATATGCATTCATATCTACACTCATACATATTACGCTTGATGCATTTTTCAATCATCTCCAAGATGGTGATTACATCATACTCATCCCACACCATTCATTATCTTTTCTTTGTTGTTGTAGATCACAAACCATAAATCTACCAATTGTCATTTGGTATGTCTAGTTTTTCCAAAGTGCATAAATATTGATAAGACATCTTATTTTGGTTATAATTTGTGGTTATTTTTAGGTTATTTTATATGGTTAGTAGTGATAGTTTTAGATATTATGAGTCATTGCATATTTAGGAGTATAATAATATTAGTTTTATGAATTATATCTTTGCACCCTATGTTTTAAGTCTTATGTGGTTATTAGTTTATTAGATTGGTATTTAAAATATTTAATAATCTTAGTGGTCTATCTTATGAATATTTTTTTATTATTTAGTGTATTTTCATTAAAACTAATAGTTCAAATAATAATTTTGGAAAACATTAGTTTTTTGTAAAAGAGTCATTTAAAATGTTAAAATTCATTCTATGAAAGTCAACTTTTAGTAACTAAGTCTAGTAAATCTAATATTTAATTAAATTTCATAAAGATTCATATTATTAAGAGTCAAATAATTTTTTTGTATGGATGCATTTTTGGCAATAATTGACATCCATGTTATTTCAAATTGTGAGAGGGAAACTATACCAATAAACACAATGTGGAAATGATTGAGCTTCATGACTTCATCATCTAAGTAAGAAACTTCCTATGAAGGAGGTCAAAGGCAATGAAGGAAGGAGGTTTTTTATACCTCTCATTAGTCACCAATGATGGGGATGCATATATGTTTTGGTGGCATTTTGTTTTATTTTCAATTTTTTAGTATGGTGTGAAAAATAAGAACAAAGATTCATTCTTATTCATTTGTGAGTAAAATTCATATATTGACCTTATTGAAGAAACATTTTAGAATGTTTCTTAAAATGTATTATAGCACTCATGGATCTTGAAAAGGCTAGTGGTGATCTAGAAAACTACATTAGGTGAATGGGTTGATGGGTCACTATTCATGTCCATGTTTGTGGTAAACATGTTGAAAACCATGGAAGGTTGACAAGGAGTACCTTTAATTTTATATCAATATAATGAGTTCAAATTCATTGGTGACACATTGTAGTTAATAAAATATTATATGTTCTACCATGTAAAACCTAAGGGGGGAATATTGGGATTATTATTTACATTGGTTAAATAATGTTTAATACTTGTTAGTTACCATATGGTTATTAATTGTAATGTATATAGGTTATTGGTTAGATTGGTTATACCAATGACTATTATCAGGTTATTTTTTATTATTCATCCCTATTTATTAGGAGGTTATTTACCTATCTCAATAGACACTATGTTAGTGAGTGTATAAATAAAGAGTATGATTTTCATAAGACTATTAAAAAAATCTCCAAGGCATAAGAGGATGAAACTATTAAGAATGATAAAGGTGGAAACTTCTTCATAAAAATCAATATGGTAGAGTATAGTAGAGAGATATGGTATTTAGATAGTGGTTGTACTAACCACATTAGTGGGAACAAATAAATGTTCAACCACACTAATGAGTCAATGAAATTAGAGGTAAATATCTAAAATAATTATAAGGTCCCCATCATGGTGAAAGGTATAATCTATATCCACACCAACCAAGGTGACAAAAGATAAATTCAAGATGTTCACTCTATGCCTAGGTTGAAGTAAAACTTAATCAGTATTAGGTATCTTGTTCAAAACCTATAAAGGGTGAGATTTTAAAATGGAGAGTGTATCATATTTTATAGGGGTGGTTATAATAGTCATATTTCAGTTGTTAAGATGACAACCAGTATGATGATTCCTTTGAAGATATAAAGTTAACTTGCAATAATGTTTAAAATAGTGGTAGTAGATGAGTCTACTCTTTGGAACCCAAGGCATTGGAATTTAAGTTTTAATGGGATGAAGCTTCTTCATGATAATAAAATGGTGAGAGAGTTACCCCTCATAGGATATCCAAAAAAAATGTGTGAAGGTAAAATTTTTGGAAGTAACATAAGAGTGCCTTTCTATTGGGTAAATCAACGAAAACAAGAGCTCCTCTTGAGATAATACATTCATATTTGTATAGTCTTATGAATACGCCATCATTATCCAAAAATGTCTATTTTATCATATTTATACATTTATATAGTATAAATACATGGGTGTATTTTTTTAACAACAAATTAGAGGGAGTTAAAACCTTTTATAAATTCAAGGCCATGGTTGAGAAGTAGAGTGGCCATTATATAAATATTTTGAGAATAGATATAGGGGGATAATCTATTTAAAATGTGTTTATGAAATTTTACAAGGATAATAGGATAAAGAATCAATTTAAAACTAGGTATACATTTTATTAAAATGTATTAGCATAGAGAAATAACCAAACCATCCAAGAGATTTTGAGGAGCATGTTTAAGGCAAAAGGATTGTCCAATGCATTTTGTGCTAAGGCTATATCAACTAATGTATATTTGTTAAATATTTATCCAACTAAGATTTTTAGGGATATTATCCCTTAAGAATCATGGAATATTTGGAATCTTAGTGTCAATCACCTTAGAATGTCTAGGTGTGTTGAATATGCAATGTCTAAAAGGACAAAGTGGGATGATAAAAGAGATAAATGTATTTTAATTAGGTATAATGAGCATTAAAAGGATTATCAATTATACAATATCATCACCAAATATATTATAATTAGTTGAGAAGTTTTATTTATTGAGGATGTATCATGTGAAGAAAGACAAGAAGATCAACAAGTGAAAATAAGGGATAGTGGACCATTTCTTGAAATTGAAATAGCATGTGGTATAGCCACCCATTTAGAAATTTATATCCATATTTCTAAAATGGGTAATTCATCTAGTGGTAGTAACCAATAATGAGGTTAAGGATAAAAACATGAGTCAACCTCATAATCCTCCATCTCAAGTTAACATTTATTAATGACAACGAGCTTGTAAGAAGTCTATCAGTAGTCAAGGTATGAAGAAAATGAAGATGAACCAATAAATTTTTATATATTTTTTTATCTAATCCTATATATTTTAAGGAATAAATCAATGAAAACAAGTGGTGTGAATTAATGGATAAAATAATGCATGCCATTGATAAAAAGTAATATTGGGAACTACAAGACCTCCTATTAAGAAAATAGGTCATAGGTGTTAAATGGGTTTACAAAACAAAAACCACTCCTAAATGAAAGATAGAGAGACATAAAGAAAGGCTAGTTTTGAAAATATACAATCAAAGGCATGGACATGAAGACAATGATACATTTTCACATGTATTAAGGATAGAAATGGTGAGAACAACCATTTTAATAGCTTATCAACATAAGTGAAATTTTCATAAGGATTTACAGAGTAACAAGAATGAAATTGTAAAAGGGAAAGAAAAAGCTAAATTTAAGTTCCCTAGTCTCAAAAATCAAACTCTTGATGAGGAAACAGAGTGGGAAAGCACTGAAAATTCTAGGGAGGAGAGTGTGGAGGAAGAGGAAGGAACAAAAAGTAGGAAATCAAGTTCCAGTGAGGAAGAAGAAGTTCAAGATAAGAATGAGAAAGAAGGATTCACTATAGAGGAAAAATCTAAAAATAGTAACCATGATTCTGAGGAAAACTAGCAAGTGTTTGAGGAAACTGATAAAGATCTGGATGATCCTTTTGAGAACCTTGTTTCGATAAATGAGAAGGAGAATCTTGCTCAAGTTTCCAACCAAGTAATGGAAATGGTTGCTCAAGTTAAGGATGTTAGTAACCAAAATGAAAGCCCTGCGAAAATTAAGGATCATAAATGAATGGAAAGGGAGGATCACATAGAAGAAGCTGGAAACAATCCAAAAAAGAACATAGAAGATTGGAGTCATAAAAGGCAGAATGACGGAAGGCACACACCAACAATACTGGCCAATTGCAAAGTAGATGTTATCCTTCAATTTGACTTATGGACGTATAAGGAGATAATGGAACTCAATAGGAAAATGGAAATAATGGAAGGTAACCAAGAGGTAGTTTGGAACAAAATCAATAATATGGAAAAGCAGATGAGGGATATTCCCATCAAACTCAAAGACTATGAGAACAACCTAAGGGAACTCATTAAGGAAAGCAAAATGAAGATGGAGGAGGTCACATCTAGCATATGTGTTGCTGCTGTAAACATTGGAAAAAGAGCAAATGAGGAAATCAAATCCTTGGAGGGGCCTAGCAAGAGAACTCGACAGAGCTCTAGAAATAAAATGCAAGAGGGAGCCATGTTGGCAGATAATGCCATTAAGGACACTACTATGAAAGGTAAGGAAGTAGTGAAGATGATTTTGGAACTAGAAGAATAGATATTGGTTCTTTTGTTGGTTGTGATGACTAGTATCATTTCCTAGTTTTTTGTATTCTCTTTACAATGGAGTTTCCAGGTCTCTGTAAAACTTGGGGTCTATCTTTTGGTTTTCTTTTCCGGTGGTTTTAGGTCCATGTAAAACCTGATTTTGATACTTCTTTGAAGTAGGTTTTAGGCTTTGCCTATGGGTGTTACTGTTTCATCCTTCTCCCTTTGTTTCAAGGTTTCAGGGTTCCTTCAAAACCTATTTTTACCTTAATCTAAAACATAAGTGAAATTTGCATCAAATGGATGTCAGGTTAACCTTCATGAATGACATAATATATGAAGAATTTATTTGTTATATCACTTGGATATGATATTCTTAGGAATGAAAACAAGTTATATAGGTTGAATTTTTTTTTATATGGGCTTAAACAAGAACCAAGGGCATGGTATAATCAAATAGGCTCTTACTTGTTGAGAAATGGCTTCATCAAAAGTGGTAGTGAGCCCACACTCTACATCAAGAAAAACAATAAAGGTATTTTGATTGTTTTTTAGATGTGGATGATTTAATATTCACCAAAAAGGAAACTCAGTCCACATAAATGTTTAAATCATCTATGAATAAGGAGTTTGAGATGAATTATTTACGCTTATTGAATTACTTTATTGAGATAAAAGTTAATAAAATAAATGATTCCATATTTATATGCCAAGATAAGTATTCAAAGGTACTTTTGGAGATGTTTAGTATGTTGGACAATAAACCAATATCAACCACAGATGAAACAAGCTTGAATTTGTATAAAGAAGATTGTATTAGTAATGTGGACCCCACATGGTACAAGAGTTTAGTGATAAGTCTAATATTTTTGATTGAATCTAAACTAGGCAAAATTTATGCAGCCAACCTCATTTATAGATTCATACAAAATAAACAATAAACACATTGTCAAGCATGTAAGAGGATCTTGAGGTATGTGAATGGTTTGAGAAGCTCTAGAGTTTTATATGGAAAAGTAGATAATTTTTAATTAGTTGGCTACACATATAGTTATTGGGATGGTATATGATATAAAGTGGACATTGGGGTATGTATTTCATATTAGGTTAGGATCCGTTTCCTAAGATTCAAAGAAACAACCCATAGTTTCAAATTCAATAACTAAATAAAATTATATAGCAATGAATGCAATAATGTGTCAAGCATTATGGATTAGAAGAATACTATCATATTTGCATGAAGAGAAGTATGAAACATTAGTAATATTTTTTTAAAACATATTATAAATTAAATTTTCAAAGAATCCTATTTTTCATGGCACAAGAAAACATATTGTAATCAAGTATCATTTATTTAGAGAGTTAGTTGAAAAAAGTGTGATAGAGCTTAAATTATACAAGTCAAAACAACAACTTGCTAATATATCTATGAAGCCTTTAACAAAATAAAGTTTTGAATGTTTAAGAGGAATATTATAGGTCATATACGTATCATAATTATCCTTAGATATTTTTATGTTTTATCTATAGCCACACAACTTGGATTGGAAGTTACATAGGCTAGCTACAGAGTCCGCCAAGCTAGATCTAGAGTCCATCAGTATGGTTCTAGAATCCACTAGCTTGGATTTAGAATACTACAAGTTGGATTTTAAACCCATCAAGATAGATCTATACTCCATTGGTCTAACTCTATAGACTACTAGGATAGTTATAGACATACTTAAAATGTGTCCAAAGTCATCTATGAAGATAATAAGAAGTTATAAAGATGTTTTAAGGGTTGAAAAGAGTTCCTTAGAGCATAGTATGAAGGTAAATAATAAGGGTGAGTGTTAAAATATTATTATTTACCTCCCACATACCTATCCTATCTCTGAATATCTCCTATACACTTTGTTTTTCACCAAATAACATTTATTGAACAATAGCTCAAATTCTACACTTAAACCATTAGATCTAGGTGGCAACACTTGGTAAGTAGGTATAAGATAAAAATGTGAATGAGAAAAGAAATAAAGGAATGATATTTTTATGTGAAACAACAAAAATATATAAATAGAATGTATAAGTAGACTATGAAAGACAATAAGAAGGAATGAGGAAGGTAGAGTAGGTAAAGGACAAAATGTGAGACAATAGTATTAGAAAGAGAGTGAACAACAAAATAGAAGGAATTTGAAGGAAAAATGTTAGTAGAAATATATAGTGAAAGAATAAAAGATAATAATGGTATTCACTATAGCCAATAACAAGTAATAAAAAGGATAGTTGGTAAGAGTTTTTGTAACAACTATAGTTGTAGGTGTTTAAAATCTATAATCATCTATTAATAGAGTTTTATAAACAAGATAATATATATGAATATTTTAGTGTTTTCAATATAAACTATACCTATTATTTTACAAGTGTTTTAAACTTGCCATTTTTATGTTCATTACCTCATACTATTGGTTCCAATATTTGTTAGTAGGTATATAGCACCATATGTTTCTAGCTCCAAAGATATACAAGATTTGTCCCATTAGAGTGTTTTCTTAACTTTTTTTAGTGGCTTCCTCTTTGGCATTAGTGTTCCAACACAATGCTTTCATATTCCATAATGGGAAATCCATTATCTTGTCTATATATTTTTTATTTTAGCCGTATATGTTATTTTATCAAACTCCCATCCATTCTTTAATTATATTCCAACATAACATACACAATAGTTATGAATATTTTCATGGATTCCATCCTCAAATTCTACACTATCCATCATCCCCATTTCAAAAAAAATATAAGGGAGTAAAATATCAAATTTAACAACTTCAATTTGGTCATATCACCCATGATAGAAACAACCACATAAATACCCATAAAATTGGTGTTTTTTGTAGATTAAATGATCATTTTGAAATGAAAATTAGTGTAAATTCATTTTAAAATATTGAAATGAGTCACATATAAACTTATTTATGTTGTAATAAAAATTATTAATGGGGGGGTGAATCAGTCTTCAAAAATTTTACAACATTTACCTTATCATTCATGATCTATCAAAACAATATAGTAAGATAACAACACATTAAGAGCCATGAGCATGAGAGAAGAACATAACACACAGAACACTTATTTAAGTTGGAAAACCTCATGGGGAATAAAAAACACTAATGATGAAAATTAACTACTATATTATAATCATAACATCAATATTTAGTCAAGAACCAACTTCACTTGGAGCACCAACCCCAACTAGTTAAGCACCAACTTGACTAGGCTTTAGCAAACACCCACTTACAAGGAAGCACTAACACCCTAAATGCCTCAACACCAACATAGACACCTCAAAATATTTATCACATTTTTAGCCATTTATTTATAATATATTATATTATGATATTCATCTTCATCTCTTCACACACACCTATCCTTGTCAAACTGGTCTTTAGACTTCTTTGCTCAATTAGCCTTCTTCTTGACTTGGTTAGGTTATATGACATTGATAGTCATATAAAATACACCTATAATATCTCCATGATTTTTTATATTTAACATATTTATTGTCTAAAATACCTTATTTATCTCTTTAAATTTATATCTCATTCACTTTAACAAATATCCTCTCACTCTAGACAATTAGGCCTATTAGGCCTTGATCTTATACTAGGATCTTGCTCATACACCTCTTCATTCACCATAAACACTTGACCACTTAATTTTTTAAATTAAATTATCATTAATAAATTTAATAAACATTAACTAAAAATTAAAATATGTCATTCATATCACATAGGAGCAAAACCCCTTTTAGGCCTTCATTAACACATGTTACCCTTTAAACACCTTAAAACACTCTAAAAATTATAACATAGAATAAACACATCATATTAAAATTTAACATACCCCTACAAAGATCATCTTTGGTCCATGACACCTAATATATACAAACACCACTTAAACCATGCCATTAGCATTGTTCATAATTAGGCCTATGCATACCAAGAAAGTATGTCTTAAACAATTGAACCAAAAACATATGATTGTATTAAAAACATGAGAAAAATTATATACATATAATAATAATTACCTAAAATTCATCACTATGTTAATTATACCTCACAAATTAAGGCAAATTTACTCAAACCCTTCTCTATAAGTAGCCCACTTAGAACTAGCAATAAACTTCAAAACATAATCATGGAAACAATGACCTAAAACACATTTATAATAATTTTAATATAATTAAAATGAATTTATATGATCATAAAAAATCCTCAAAAAAATTTAAAATAAATATATCATAATCCATAATATCAATATTGGTCTTACAAACCAATCTCATGACTTCACTATACATAGACCTCACTAAGTTAGACAAGTCAATTTGAGAGCAAATTTATCTTATATAAAATCATATATTAATATTATATACAGTACTTAAATTTATTATAGGTATTTAAAAACATCCCCATGCATTTTTATCCATCCCTAATCCATGACAACACATCCCTTATCTCATTCTAACTTTTTCCTAGTTTTTCTCACTACCTGCACCATTAGGCCTTTTATCAATAGGTCAACTTGAATGAATAGTTTATCACATATAAGGTATATAAAATAATAACAAAACACCATGGAAAAATAATATATGTCTCAAAATTTATCCTTCATCTATTTATCAACTTTGACTTGATTAACTCTACCTGCTATAATAAATTTTTGAGAAATAAGGCCTTTCTTGTAGGGTCCACTCACTCATATGATAAATAAATGTCACATATAAGTACCTAGGAGATCAAAATACATTATACAATAATAAAAATATGTCATCCAATAAATTCTATGTCATTTCCACCAAGATATCCCATATCAGGTCAATGTTAAGGTTGTAGAGAGGTTTAACCACCTTACAATATTAACGATCATTCATAAATCTTAGTCACTTATTCCAAAAACCAATTATTGTAAATTTTATATAATAACCTTAAATATCTACCATTAATGGCTTAGGTTCTCATTTATATGTTACACATTCCAATGAAAACATGAAATTCCTTCTCGGGTTTAGAACCCTTTAATCTATGCACTCGAGACACCTTGAAAATGTTTTTCTTGAATTTTATTGAAAAATTTTAACTCATAATTGGTAAAAACACTTGGGAAAAACTATTACACCACTAAATTTTATCAAATTTTCATTTTTACCTTGGAAACTAATCTTGGTACCCCATTAGGCCACTATCTCTCTCTTTACTCTTTAGGCCTTTGACCTATAAGTCATATTAGGCCTTGAAACTGACCTTATAGCTATTTTCCATATAATATTCACCTCACTCACAATATAAATCCACTTCTCACATGATATAAAACTAATTTTAATTCTTAATAGGTTTTGACAACAACTCATGAACCCTCATTAGGTCAGGTAGAGTCTAGAACTAGTCTAGTTGTATGTTAGGTTTGTAGGTCTTAACCCTGAAGGCTTACTCTTAGACACTCATTAGTGTTACAATGCCTCATATGAATGATTATAAAACCTAATACTACCTTTTATGACTTTTTTCATCCATTTTACTAGGCCACTATTCTCCTTCATGCACAAGACTATGCATCCTATGCATAAGCATTCTCATGTCTCTTGTTAGGTTCAAACACTTGAAAACCTTGAAAATTGATCTTGAAACATTATTTTATTCATATAAATCTTGATTACATGCCTTATAATTTTTTAAAATAAAGTCATACCTCTCAGGGATAAAATCAAATAAAAATACTATTCAATTACCTCATACCTCATGAACAACATTTAACATCAATGACAATGTCAATGTGAAGCCTCAATAATAAAAACAACATTCAACCATATCCACCTTTTTCATTAATGTAAAACCATATTAAACACTAATCATCATTATCTATATATTTTGGTCTTTCTCTTCCTTTGAAATAAATGATAAAGTTTTGTCTTCAATTTCTTGGATTACACTCCGTATAATCAAAATAATCAACATAGAGAACTATGAGTTTATGATACATAAAATAAACATGATCCCCTTATCTCCATGTATACATTCTTGGAGTAACTCACCTATTCCTAGAGCTAATGATCATGATTATCTCCCCTTAAGTATTTAGCTTCTTCAATGATTACTAGGGGAGGTAATTACAACCAATTATTGTCTTAGTTGTTCAAAATTTGCCTTTGGAAGTGGTTTGTTCAAGATGTATATAATTTGATCATGTGTAGAAACATATTAAATTTTGACACTTTTTCACTTATTTATATCTTAGAAAGTGATACCTGATGGAAATGTGTTTATTCCTTGAGTGCATGACATGTTTATTTGAGATGCTTATAACACTTGTATTGTCACAATAGATGGGTCTAAGACCATCATACTCCACCTTGTAGTATTTTATGGTCTATCTTATCCATATAACCTAAGTGAAACATGAATTTGATGAAATTTAATTATCATCACAATTATACAAAGCTACTGATGGTTGTTTCTTTCTTATCCATGAGACTAGGCACCTACCTAGGAAGAAGGCTCTTCCACTGGTACTCTTCTTATCATCTATACTTCCTAGCCAATCTGAATCTATGTAGGATATAAAATTAAACTCCTTATTGGATACCAAAATACATACTCCATAGTCCCCTTGAGATACTTGAGTATCCTTTCGACTACTTGTATATGATTCTCATTTGGATCTACATGAAACCTTCCCATAAGATCTACTGATTGCATGATGTCAGGTCTAGAGGCAATGGTATACAATAAACTTCCAATTACTGACCTATATAACATCTAATTAACCTTTGTAGACTCATATTCCTTACTCAACTTACATCTTATGATCATGAGTGTACTAACTACCTTGAAATCCTCCATCTCAAACTTCTTCAACATCTCTCTTATGTACTTGTCTTGTGATATGAATATACCCTTTTTATATTAAGTGATTTGGAACCCAATAAAGAATGATATTTCTCCTATCATAGACATATTAAACTCTTTATTCATCACATCTACAAAGGCCTTTGTCTCGTTCTCATTATTTACACCAAATATGATGTCATCTACATAGATAGCTATAATCAGTTAATGGTCATATTGTATCTTGATGTATAGATTGATGTTTTCAACTCCTCTTTTGAATCCTTGATCCAATAGATACTTATCCAACCTAGCATACCAAGCTATAGGATCTTGATTTAGACCATAGAGATATTTATTCTATCTATAAACATAGTCTTTGTCATATAATTGTGATAACCCTTTAGGTTGCTCAATGTAAAATTATTCTTCAAAATTCCCATTCAATAAGTTAGATTTAGTGTTCATCTAGTATACCTTGAATCTTGCATAACATAAAAATAATCTGATGGCCTTCAATATTGATACTAGTGAAAAGGTTTCCTCAAAGTCTACCCCTTTAACTTGTGTATATCCCTTGAATACCAATATATCCTTGTTCATAGTGACTTCTCCATCTTCATTTAACTTATTTTTAAACACCCATTTTGTTCTAATGATATTCTTGTCTTTAAGCTTAGGAACTAATTCCCAAGTTTCATTCTTATCTATTTGGTCTAGCTCCTCATTCATAGAACTTATCCAAAATTTCTCTTTACTTGATTATATAATAATCTTAGATTCAATCTTGGATATTAAATCATTATTTTTATTTAGACTACTTACCATTCTTCTCCTAATTTATATATCTACATCCTTGTTGCCAATGATTTGAGATTTAGGGTGGTCTCTTTGAATCTATCTTATGGGTCCTTTTAAGTCATGTATCTCTTCAAATTATTCTTCCTCATCAACCTATATAATCTCCTCTTCATTCTTCAATTCCACATTATCTAAAGTGTTCTTTGATAGTGAGTGAGATTTCCTTATCTCATTAATCCTCCCATTGGTGATTTCTAATATGTTTTGTAGTCTCTTGTTAGAATACCTATAGGCTGCACTCATTGATGAGTATACTAAGAAAATTCCTTCATCAGATATGGAATCTAACTTACCCAAGTATTCATCATATCTTTTGATGAAACATTTTCTCCTAAACACTCTAAAGTGTTTTACATTGTCAGGTCTTCCATTCCATTGTTTATAAAGAGTCTTGTTTCCATTAGTCCTTATTTTTCCCCTATTCAAAATGTAGATAGAAGTTATTAATACCTATCTCTAATATCCATTAGATAAAATAGACTCATTCAACATAGTTATATCCATCTCTTGAACTATCCTATTCTTCCTTTCTACTACCCCATTCTGTTGAGGTGTCCTAGATACTAAGAATTGTCTTCTTATTCCATGAACCTCATAAAAGTCATCAAACTCATTGTAATAAAAATCTATTCATATTTTAGATCTTAGGAACTTGATCTTCCCATTTTTCTCATTCTCAATAAGATCCTTGAATGCCTTAAACTTGTCAAGATATTTTGATTTATCTTTCAAGAATGCAACCCAAGTCATTCTTGTGTAATCATCAATGAGTAATATGAATTAGATATCACTTTGAATGCTTTGAATTCTTGTAGACCCACATAGAATAGTTTGTATTAAATCCAAGGATCTTTTAGTAGAATACTCTTTGGACTTGAACCTTATTCTAGTATACTTACAATGTTGACATGACCTACAAAGTATGTTTATAGGTTTGATGATCTTAGGTATGTTTTTCATAGACTTCTTAGTGTTAATCCTGACTAGGTTATCATAATTTAGGTGACCTAGCCATATGTTCCATAGATAAATTTCATCTATCTTGGTGATGAAACATCTTTCCTTCTTGATCTCATTCAATACATATAGGTTCTTTTTAGTCCTCTTGGAATTGACAATCAACCTTCCTAATTTGGCTCTCCTTATCTCATAACCTTTATCATGAAAGGTTAGTATGTGTCCTTGATTGAAAATTTAACTCATACTAAGTAGGTTATGTTTTAGACCTTCCACATACAACACCTTTTTTATATTGTTCTTTCCATTGTAAAAAATGAAGATACCCTTTCCAACTATATTGGCAGTTGTGTTGTCTCCAAACCTCACTATTCCTACATCATTATTCTTTAAATAGATAAACTAGTTTCTATATCTTATCATGTGGCTTGAGAAACCACTATATAAATACCATTTCATGCCTTCATATTGAGTATGAAAGGTAGTATGAGATAGCATAGAGTCCTCTTTGGTCTTTCTTTCCTCCTTGGCAAATAGTCCATCTTTATTCTTGAGCTCAATCTATTTCATCCTAGCTTGTCTTGGTTTCCATACTAATGTTTGATCCTTATTAGACATTATAAGAATTTCATATGTATTTTTGAATCTTATGGAACTTATAACTCTATTAGAATAAAATATTTTAATGTGTCCTATATTATTATAGATGTAACAAACAACTTTTTTGTGCTTACCATGTTTCTATGATGACTTATCCTTTATAACATTGGGTTGATTGATTGATATTTTTAGGTTGGTACTCTTGAATTATTATAAATTATAATTATCTCTAAAAACCTTTGTCAATATGTCTATGAGATATTCATGCTCAAACTTCAAGGAATCTAGCTTTATCTTTAACTAGTCATACTTAACTTATTTTGACTTACACCTTGTGTTGACCTCTTCTAACTAACTCTTGATATATTTGATAATATCATTTTTATGTTTTAAATCATTAAGATTACTTATGAGATCATCTTTAAGTTATATTTTAGATTTTACTTCTTTACTATCACAATTTACTTCTTCATGATATTGTCTTCTTCCTATTGATCACAAGACATTCTTGTTCTTCTTAGGAACACATTCAAGATGTTAGCCTTTCCTCAAAGGAACAAGATTTGATACCAATTATTGTAATAATAATAACTAAGAGTGGGTTGGGGTTTGAATTTTTCTTAAAATTTTTTACAATATAAAGCTTATCATTCATGAGTTATCAAAATAATATAGTAAACTAACAACACATTAAGAGCCATGAACATGAGATAAGAAGATAACACACAAAACACTTATTTGAGTGGGAAAACCTCAAGGGAAATAAAACCCATTAATGGCTCAAATTTAGTAATATCATATAGTTCAAACATCAAGATTTAGTGAAGCACCAAATTCACTTGGCACCAACCCCAACTACTCAAGCACCAACTTGACTAGGCTTTAGCAAACATCCACTTGCAAGGAAGCACCAACCCCTTAGATTAATCTACACTAAATTAGTCACCTCAAAAAATTTATCACCTTTACAACCCTTTATTTATCATACAACAAATTATGATATTCATATTCATCTCTTCACACACACCTATCCTTGCCAAACTAGTCTTTATCCTTCATCACTCAATTAACCCTCTTCTTGAATTGGTTAGGTCATATGACCTTGATAATAATATATATTACCCATGTCATATATCCATTATGGTTTATTTATACCCTCTTAATGGTCTACAATACCATATCCATCTATTCAAAGTTCTATCTCAATCACTTTAACACACACCCTCTCACTCTAGATAATTAGCCTAATTTGTCCTTGTTCTTATACTAGGCTCTTGATAATACACGTCTTGGTAAACCATACACACTGTAACACACAAACCTAACATTGAAATAAGTCTTTAATAGCATATAGGAACACTCTTAAACTTCTAAAAAAGAAAGAACACATAATATTTCACTCGAATGGAGCCCTAATAATATAATATTGGGTCCATGACACATTTTAGTTATAAAATATATATAGAGAAGACTCATGAAATTATATTCATAACCTTGTGTATTATACCTCAAAACTCAAGGCAAAAGTACTCAAACCCTTCTCTGCAAGTAGCCCACTCAAAACTGCCAATAAGATTTAGAACACAGTCATAGAAATAATAACTTAAAACACTTGTATAATCACTTTCATAGAATTTAAATTAATTTATATGATCATAAAACATATTTAACATAAATTTAAACAAATATATCATAATTTATAATATAAATATTTGTCTTGTAGTCTAATCTCATGACTTCACTATACATACACCCTACTGAGTTATACAAGTCAATTTGAGAGCAACTTTATGCTATATACTATCATCTCTAAATATTTTATCCAATATGGAAATGTAATAAAGGTTTTTAATAATAAATCCATGCATTTATATCCATCCCTAGTCCATGAAAACACATTCATAATCTCATTCTCACTTTGCCTGTTTTTTCTCATTATCTTCACTATTAGGCCTTTTAGCAATAGGTCAATTTTCATGAACAATTTAGAACATATGAGGTATGTAACCTAATTATAAACCATCATGGATAAATAATTAAAGTATAAATATTTATTTTTTATCTATTTAACAATTTTGACTTGGTCAACTCTTCCTATTATAGTAGATTTATGAGAAACAAGGCCTTTTCTATAGGGTCCACTCACTCGCATGACAAAATAATGACACTTGGAGGTAATTGTGAGAGTCCAATACATTATATAATAATAAAAATATTAAATATAATCCATCTTGATCCATTTCCATCAATATCTTCCATATTGGGTCAAAGTTAGGGTTTTACAAAGGTTTAAACCACCTTACAGTCTCAACAATCATTCATAAAGATTATCCCATTATTATATAAACCAATTATTGGAAAATTGATATAGGAACCTTACCAATCTACCATTAATTTATTAGGTTATAATTTAGACCTTACATGTGCCAATAAGCACATGAAACTCCTTCTCAGGTTGGAAGCCCTTCATTCTATGCACTCAAGTTGATACACTTTTTCTTGCCTTTTCTTGAAAAATTTGACCTAAGACCTACTAAAAATACCTAGTACAACCTATCACACCACTAAAAATTCTCAAAATTTAATTATTACCTTGGAAAATAATCTTGATACCCCATTAGGCCACCATCTCTCTCATTTTTCTCTAGGCTTTTGACTTACAAGTCACATTAGGCCCTAAAACTGACCTTCTAGCTACTATCCATGCAATATACACCTCACTCACATGATAAATCAAATTATCACATGATATAAAACTAATTTTAATCTTTCATAGGTCTTAATACCACCTTATTACCCCTTATTAGGTTAGGTAGAGTCTAGAACTAGTTTAGTTGCATGTTAGGTCTATAGGTCTCAACCCTAAAGGCTTACTTTGAGACACTCATGATTGATCCAATGCCTCATATGAATGCTTAAACAAACTAATACATAATTTTATGCCTCTATTCATACATAATAGTAATCCATTATTCTCTTTCAGGCACACTACTAGGCATTTTATATACAAGCCTTATCAAGTCTCTTGCTAGGTTTAAACACTTGACAACCTTGACAACTAATCTTGAAACATTATTCAATGCTTCTATACCTTTCTTACATGCTTTATAAGTTTTTAAAATAATTTCATACCTATTAGGGATAAAGTGAAAAAAATCACTATTTAATGACCTCATACCTCATGAATAACCCTTGACATCAATGACAATATCAATGCCAAACCTCAACAATAAAAACAATTCTCAACACTTTAAACCCAGATCGATCCCTAGTATATATTGTAGAGAGAATAATAAGGGAAAAAATAAGTACAAAATTTTCTTAAAAAATCACTTGAATAATGTGAAAATATTCATGAAAAGGATCTCCTGCCTTGCCAATAATAAAAGAGTTTTCAAATCTCAAATATCCATTTGAAGTTGAGTGGCGATCCTCAAAATTTGACCCATCATCCTCAAAAAAGACACTTTCACCATTGCATCCATTTTTATTTTCCATCCTAAAATATTTGTACTTGATTTTGATTGAGAAAACTATTGATTGTACTTGAACATCAATACAAAATGAAGAATCCTTAGATATAATGATAAATAGAGAAAATGTTTGAAAGGATATGGGCATATGTATAGAAACATTAATTTGAGGAGGTGATTTTAATAAATTATAAACAAAATTGATGTCATTATTATCTTCAACATATAACTAAACATATATAATTTAACCTAAATGGTATATATACATAAAACTATCCTCTAAATAACCATTTGAATGAATTCCACCATCATGAGTATAATAATCCTTTTGTACCCAACATACCCCTATTATTTTCTTTTGGAATAAGGACCCACTATGTTCTAAAATTATAGGCCTAACTTGGAATTCTTATTTCAAGTGAGAATTATATGTTAAACCTAACTTTGCTATTTCCAAAATGTAAATGAACATGTTTTAAATATTCAGACTAACCTATTAATAGTATTCAAACGTTTTGCATTTACACATGTTTTTGAAATATGCAAAATTTGCATAGTCTTGAGATTTATGGAAATAGGTATTTGGAATTTTTGTTTGAAAGTATATATTTGGTAATATTTAGTCATTCACACCTATACAAACCTTTATGAAAAATAACTCTTCAAGACTTATGTTCATAGGTTGGGCCATAGTAACTTCATTTATAACATATTAAAGTACTTGGAATTTATGTTCATCATAAAATCACTCTTCAAGAATCAGGTCTTTGGAAATTTTGCATTTTGTAATTTACTCATTAGAGAGAAGGTTAAAAATTTGTATATAGGGTTTTTATCTTCATGATTTTTGAATTCTAGATAAAATGTTTACGACTTAATCTTTAAAAAATGCTTAGAAAAAGTGTTCAAAGAAAATGTTTAGAAATTTTGATCTTTAGTATTTACTCTTCAGGAAAAATGCATGGTAAAACCTTTTGGGAATAGGTATTCAAAACTTTTGTGTTTAAAAAAATTGTTTAAAACTTTTGTTTGTTAACTTTATTCAATGAATAATGATTTAGGTTAACACTATTTTAACACAACATCTAACTCTTGACTACTAACATTCTTTATGGAATAGCTAAACTAAATAAAAAGGAGAAATAAAACAACACTCTGGAAAATGTAATGACATGGTATTCTTCCTAACATATACAATGCCTACATGGCATACCCATCAAATAAAGTGGAAAAATTAGAATTAAAAAAGAAAAGAAAGTTTACAAACATTGGATATTAATGGTGGACAATCTAAAATTTAATGCCAAAGTTATATCAATGAATTGGAGACAAATTTCATCCTCATTTATTGTAAATAAACTTTGAGCTCGCTTGCCTCCTTAATAGCAAGTCTTAGATACCTATCTTTTGATCATGAAGTTCATCCAGAAGATCTGAGCCACTAAATCGAATAACCAAAACTTTATCAACTCATTGAAATAACTATGGCATCCTCATCCAAGAAATTTATAGGATCCATGACACCATATAGATTCTATATTAATGATTAAACTAAATACAAAGACATCATCTTTGGTCCAATAGTATTCAAAAAAAAAATACCTCAATTATTCATCGTTATGGGAGATAATTAATTATGAGGATGCACACACTCACAAGAAGAATTTGGAACCATCATAAATACAATTGGATATTGACCTAATCCATCTCAAGTGATAGGGATTACATTTCTTAGTGTCCAAGCTTGAGTTCATGCCATGCATAAACCTCCTATGAGACATGTTTTTTGCTGGAAAAGTGATTAGAGGTGTGTTATTACACTACCTAGAGCACAAAAATATCATTTCTTGCATATTAGGATATGCATTCTAGAGTTATTTATCCCTAAATATTTTGTATGTTACATATGACTTACATAGAGTGGTTACAAGGAAAAAGGAGATCTCAATTTAAAAACATTAATCAAATGGATCATTTGTGGGGAGACCATTATCCATAAATAGAAGTAGTTGATACTAATAACTATGTTCTATATGGAAATATGTATTAGGATGGCCCTCCTGAACTAGTTATATGACTACCCTAGCATTGAATTCCTTCACCTTGAATGGGTTCCACTACTAGATTTACTAATTACCTCAGAGCTAACATTTGATCTTGGAGAGGTAATCAGTGCTAAATTATAGTTACATGTACTTTAAAAGGATAATAAGTATTTATAGGGCCATTTTTATATGATTCCATAACTTCTAGATGTCATGTTAGGTACAATATATATGCACAGTGGGTCACTCTGTAGTCTAGATCCAAATTTCATGAATAATCATATATATGACTCATTATCTTTTATGCACATATACACCTATACTAGGAATATAACCCACATTAAAAAAATATGTATACCCTCAAGTGTGGAGGGATATTCATGAATTACCACTACCAAGGTATCTAAGAGAATTTCTAACACATTGATGGATAGAGGGGACTACTGGGTTTATCCTAACTATAGTGTGATTATGGTTACTAGCAATAAGGATTTACCCATTTATCTCCCCAAGCATGTGCTAGATAAACTAGTAGATTAGGAGATAGCATAATAGATATGGTGGGGGAATTGATGAAGATTTTAAGAACAAGAAGAGTAGTGTATTTCATGTCTCCCATTTCATGATTGGTAGACTATGTTACATCAATCATAATAAATTTTCAGAAGCTAGAAGATATAAGGAATACTACTCACTATCCAAACTATCATATAGAGATTAGAAACATCATGGTAAGTTTCAAAAGCATATTCAAGGTCTTGGTATTCTATAACAACAAGATCCTTATGACCATGATTTATTATTTATTAATGCCAAGAGTGATGTCAACATATTGGAAAGGGCATTGACAAATGGATTAGATGTGGAACTCTTGAAAATCATCAAAGGTGAGCCCTCTATTTTTATTATGTATGAACATATTGATATCCCACCCTTAGGTGGGTAGGATTTCATAGATTTTTTGATTAATAGGTCTTCCTAACCATCAAAAAAGTAGGGGCAATCTTCTCAAACATTTTCCATGGAAATGAAAATTGTAAATCAAGAGCCTAGGGTGGTTGAAGATCCCAAAATTTAAACTTCACTTGGGAGAGCTAAGGATGACCCAATTTACATTAAATTTTTAGTCTCAAAAGGCCATGTTAATCCTATTTATAATTTAATATAAGAGACTACAAGTGTGGAAGTCTCAACCATACCCATTCGAGAGGCTTCACCCATAGCTAAAAAGGTTACTATTTGTTATAAGGGGAAGCCAAGATATCAAATCCCTTGAATGATTCTAATTATTGAAACAACATCTATAAAAGGACCATTAATAATATAACAGTCTAGAAGAGATGAGTCTATATATGAGGAGGAGTAACAAATATCCAAGGTCTTATGCCTCAAAGACACCTAAGTTAAAACATCACTACATGAGATCAATCAAGGGTATAAGCCCTATTGTCACTAAATATCTTTTAATATCTACTACTTTAGTTGTATTAATTATCTCCCCCATGTCTGTTGGTTCTTTTGATCTAATTTTTAACAATCCTAGTGATTCCCCTTCCATGGTTGTACCTAGTATAGTTGTTTACTCTAAGCCTAGTGTCCAACCATCCTTGATTGTCCCAATAGTAGAATATGTTTCCTCTACCCCTACTATCTCCACTTCCCCAATAATTTCTAATATTCTAATAATGTCCTTAGCATTTGTTCCCCCAGTTCTCTTGTGTTTACCTCCACCACTACCTCATTAGCCCCTAAGACCAAAAATAAATAATATAATAAAGCCAAGGGATCATTAACAAGTCTACAACTATATGTTTCATCTACTTAGTTAATATTTCCAATGCCTTCATCTAGTTCTTCTCAATCTACCATTATAATATCATTGAAGAAGGATGCAAAGAAGAAACAATTGTATATAATCCACCCATTACCCAAATATGGTGGGGTGGACTGGCCCAAGATAATATGGCCTTCCTTTTATTATCATTGATATGTATTTATTTTATATGTGTAAAATCTATTGAATAGTTAGCAAGTATTATTTATTTTAATCAGTTGGTTGATTGTCTTGACTTTTTAAGTGTGTAGGAATGTTTCCCCTTGATATAGTCTTTTAAGTGTGATCCATATCTACACTAGATACCTTTCTATTTTGAGATAAAATATTCTGAGTAAGATTGTGAAATAGATATTCTATTTTGATCAACCTTCAGTTGAGATACTTAATTTTCCTATACTATTTCATCCTAGACTACCTAATTATGTTTATTAGTGAATGTGCAACAACTAAAAAAAAACATTAGTTTTAGAAACACTTGTCCACAAAAGAACTAATCCAAGAAGTGATTCATTTAAATCATATATCCTTGTTTTCTTCTCTACCCTTCCCTTTTTTTGAAGTTTCTTTGACTCATGTCTACCCATGTTAGAATAGATTCCATCCATCTATCCAACCCAACTAGGTTTTGATTTATTTACTAGGGTTCATTTCACTAGAAGTACACCTAGTTAGAAAATAGTATTCTCAACCTATTATTCCACCATACTGTTGCTTAACCCATACCTAAAACTTATGCCTTAGAGTGGATTTTACCTCCATTGAGATCCTAAAATGTTAGAGGCTACCTCGTTAAATATAAATATATGTACAAGATCAACATCAATACAAAAAATTTAGTGTTAAAATGAGGGCCACTTGTGTGCCTTCCATAGTGAGAGGTCATCCCCTACATTTGATTTTCTATAGAGACACACAAGAGAGTTATCAAGTCTAGTGCCTAAGCCAATATTTTGCTTTCCCCTTTATCAATAGATTAAAAGCCTATATTTATACCAATTATTACCAATATACCTCAAGATAATATGCCTTATCTAGTAGTAAATGTGAGTCAATTTAATCATCATATGGCAAAACAACATTGGTTAATTCAATATTCTATTATATTCCTAAGAGATTTACACAATTTACAAAAGAATCTAGAGAAGTATCTATATTCTTCCCCCCCCAGGAGGAAGAATTGGAGAGGAACATATCAAGTCTTTCAAGGGTGATTTAAGGTTAATTAATGTTCCTAATGAATATGTTTCATGTAGGCTTCTCCAATTTACATTATAGGATGCTTCCTATGATTCGTACATCAAACTTCAAGAGAACTCAATTACCTTTTGGAATGAATTTCAAAGCACTATTCTTTCCCAATTTGGATAAGTTACCATCCTTGGCATAGTATATCAACTTTTCACCAGTATGAAGAAGAAGCCTAATGATCTAATTTGAGATTTCAATGTAAGGTTGCAAAAGATGTACACCTAGATGAGTCTAACATACAAACTAGATGAAATTATAGCATTGGATATGTACAAGAATGTAATGTTCCTATGAAAATTTATTGTTACCAAAATTTTTACATTACCATATGAAGAAGATATCATTATTTATAGATAAATAAATCATCAAGTACAAGGCACCCCCAATATTAATGTTAGTTTCCTAACCCCAAATTAAGTGCCTCATATTAATCAAAATGTTCTTAAATTTAACTAAAATAAATTATATGCACTACTCCCTTGATGTAGCAAACACAAAATTAGAATTATGGTTATATGAATAGTCAAGTACAGATGAATATTCATGAACATAACCAACATTTAATTCCATTTAATACCATAGTTTCATAGGGTGCTGATTCTACCAAAGCAAAACTAGATTCTATATAAAGAATGGTCTAGAAGTTGAGTAATGACTTCTTGAACATATAGAGGGAGATGGATAATGATACTAGATAGAATAATAACCAATTTTTTGGGTTCTAAAGATATAATAAACATTTTAATTTATCTACAAATAACACAGAATAGAAATAGCCCAACAAGTTGCTATAAATCAATATAGTAGAAATAACTCTGTCTAATTTGTGTAGAGTCAATAATCCATCAAAACATTTTGAATTTGAATGTGTGGAATTATATGTAGTATTTTATATCTTTTAAAGGGAGATGTTAAGGCAATATTTGATGAACTCACTATATTTCCACCCTAAATTTGGCTCCTCAAACATTACCATGATATTTAAAATGCACGAGTCTTATTTCCCAAGTAAGGATGATAATGAACCAGAGGATAACTCTAATGAAATATATACCTTCTAGTAGTATCAAAAGGTAAATTTTAATCTAATTAATAGGCATCCATTCACAACATCTACTCCTCCAAACAACACCACTATTACACCTCACCCAAGGGTTGACAATAATCCACCTCTCTTAAAAGGGAATGAATAAACTTATAATAAGGATGAATAGAGAAAAGGAGGATATAAAATTATTAAACACATGAATAAGATTAAATATAACATCACTCTTCATGAATTTCCTTAGATCATTAAACGAAAGGAGCTCTTATGAAGGTCCATTATAGGAAATTCAACTACAAAAAGACAAAGGTTGCTCAACTAATGCTATATACAAGAGTAAGCCATAATTTAGTCCTTGATTATTGACTATCAAAGAATTTGGAAAGAACATTCACAATTTTTTAGTTTATTCTAAAAGTTTGGCCATTATGATGCCAACTTCCATTTGATAAAATATTGGGTTTACTCCAAACCTATCAAAGAGGATGGTTTCATGGCTAGATAAGTTAGTGGTACCCATAGTAGGGGAACTAAATGATATACACATCTAAGTAGAATTTTATCCATATGTACAAATGAATATTTAAATACTTTCAGTGGATATCCTAGAGGGATAGTGACTCCTCAATACAAACTGGTCCAAGACATTAAATGGGTATATAAAAACAAACTTATCTCATATTTGGTTGCCATAGAGAGTTATTAAAAACCATATTTAAATTAATAAATAACAAAGGATTAAGTAACCCATTATTAAATACATCACTAAAAAATAATAGGTGAGATAAAAATATCCCAACTTTAGGATTTATGCCTTTACCACAAAACATGAGGTGTAAGAACCAGGATTCTAAGGACCTTCCCAACTATGGACTCTCCACTTTGATGGTGCAAGTTTCAATCAAGGATCATTCATGGGTTTTTAATTGGTAGATACACAAGGTAATAAATGAATATTAGTTTATATATTATAGTTGTCTTTCACTAAAATAAGAGTGGATTATGAGGCATTAATTTTGGGATTGCATTTTGCTCTTAAAAATAATGGTAAATAGCTGATAATATATAGAAATTTAGAATTGGTAATAAATTAGGCCAAAAGCAAATACCAGTGTAAGCTATCATAGATAAAGAGTTAAAAACATATATCTTGGGATTTAAATGAGTCCATATATCCCATAAATGTAGTGTTTGTTCCTAGAGAATAAAATAAAGATGTTGACTCATTGGCTACTTTAGCTACTAACTTGAAACCACTACAAGAGTATAAGGTACATAGAATCTCCATTGAAATAGTACCTTGTCCATCTATTCCTAACAATTTGTAAAATTTAAAATTCTTAAATGATAACTAGAAAATAGTCTAATCATTGACTAGTTATATATAATTTGAGTCTCAAATCATTGTTGATGACATGGAGATTAGTTACCTATGCCAAGAGGAATTGGGAGGAGTTATTTAGTTAAAATAAAATTTTCTTCATTTGGGAATGGTTTCTTTAGAAAGATCATTTGATCTAGGTCCTCAAACACAAAAACAAAGGAATCTAAAAGTAAATGAATATAAGCTCAAGAATGAGAATTTATGAGATGAGTATGATCCATGCTATGTTAACATTGGTCTCAACTAGAATCTAGAAGAAATACTAATGATGAAGGATTTAATCACCCAATATAAAGACATGATTTTATGGATGTATGAAGACTTCAAGGTTTTTAACCCAAGGGTCATCGCCCATACAATCTAACTAAAGTAAGACAATAAATGATTCAGGTAAAGATGAATCCTGATAAATCTTATCCTAGAGGCTCTTATTTAGAAGGAAGTGGAAAAGTTATTGAATGAAAATAAAGTTTTCACTATTAGACATTCTACCTGGGTAGCTAACTTAATTCAAGTAAAGAATACGAATGGGTAAATTATGTTATGTGTTGATTTCATAAACTTGAACAAAGATTCTTAGAAATAAAACTATCCTTTGTATTCCTTAGACAACGTCATCTAGATATTAAGTGGTTCAATAATGACGCCCTTCTTGGATGGATTTTAGGGATATAACCAGGTGTTAGTTAAATCTAAGGATAAAATGAAGACCAAATTCACCACAACGTGGGCTACTTATGCATACAAGAGGATGGAATTTAGCCTGATTAACACATGAGTTACCTTTTAGTGAACCATGGATTATACATTTGAAGAGATAATAGGTAAATGTATAATTATCTACATGGATGACCTCAATATTTTCTCAAAGACTATAACTAATCATATAGGCCACCTATAATCAATCTTTGAAAGATGCAAAAGGCTTAGAATCTTGTTAAACCCTAAGAAGAGCATATTTTACATCACTAAATTCAATCTATTGGGTCACATCATTACCAAATAAGGAATTATAGTCAACCAAGATAGAATTCATGGGATATAAAATATTGCATTCCAAACTAGCAAGAAAGATATCAAATCTTTTTATGGGAAGATAAATTTCATGGTAAAGTTTATATCATACTTTGTAGAAATTGTTTGACCTCTAAATGCAATTCTAAAGCAAGATGATAAATTGGAATGGATAGTAGAGGATTGAAATTATTTTCAAGACATCAAAAATGTAACATCTTAGGCCCCTATGTTGATAATCATAGACTTCACTACAAATTTCTTCATGTATTCATTTGATTCAAGACATACCATCACCATCATGTTTACCAAGAATAAAGATGAAAGTGAACACCCCATTGCATTCATGATCACAAAATTGAAGGAAGTAAAACTTAGGTATTCAATGATAGATAAGCAAATATTTTCCCTTATTAAATTAATAAAAAAAGTGGACACTAGATATTGAGGAATAAGACCATCATTTTTGTGTTGGATCCTATTCTCAAACTCACATTAGGGTAAAATGAATTGGGAGAATGTAGAGGAAAATGGATAGAAAATTTTTAGGAGTTTGAAATAGAAATAAATCCTTTTAAGATTGTTATAAGTTAGGCCATCATTCAATTTATGACTAAACTTGACTCATGCATCACTATTAAAGAGGTTTTTGAAACCCATGTATCTAGAGGAGATTGGTATACTAATCTTATTCAATACTTAATCATAGGTACTTGTTCTCCTAAAACTAATAGAGAACATAGGATATATATTTGAGGCTCAAATATGCTCATTATATGATTATAAATGGGATGTTCTATAGAATAAATTATGAAGGCATCTACTTGAGATGTGTATCATGAGAAGAATATCAATAAATTATAAAAAACTTACACCAAAAGATAGGTTTTGGTCATTCCTCTAGAAACACCATATCCCATAAAATCCTCAAAATGGGCTATTATTGCCTAAAATTCTTTAAGGATAGACATGTTCACGTAATAACATGCCATGAATGCTAGGTCTTAGAAAAAAGAGACGTACACACAAAAATGCATTTGCATATTAGTATTAAAGGGAAACCATTCACTCAATGGTGCTTGTAATTCATTGGTGTCATTAATCCCAATTATTTATATATCTATAATTTTTTAATCACTACCATATATTATTGCACATGATGGACTGAAGTAGTTGCTACAATGCATTCTAGAGCACAGGATGTAATCATCTTTCTAGAATAAGACATCACAAATAGATTTGGTACCCCTATTTATTTAGTTTGTGACAAAGGTAAAACATTCTAATTAGTTTATTTCAATGAATGGGCCCTACTAACCAAATTTTACCCCAAGTCAAATTTGGGTCAACGCATACTATTTTAAACTTTTAAGGAAAGTTTCATATGTCCTATGGGGTTTCCTATTATCCTATATGTCCACATTCCCTTCCCCTAGTCCTTTTTGAAGTCCATTTAATATTAAGATCCTAGTATAAAAAATTTAATATTGGTCAAACATGGTCAAACTTAATAAAAGGTTCAAGTTACCAAAATACCAGTCCCTAAAGAACCAAAATAGAGATCCTAGGGCTTGTTTAGAATAACATATGTCATGGCCAAAGATGTTTTCAATGCCTTTATTTGTTCTATTCTGTATCCCTATCCACCAAGAACAATCATGTCAATTTTTAAGGCCAAATTAAGAGTGGATATGGATTTTGAACAAGCTTAAAAGTTGCCAAAAATCACTGAATTTGAATAATGATATCTACAGGGTATAGATGGAAAAGAGGTCTTGCACTACATTTTGATGATCCTAAACTATGAAAGTAAGTTCAAACCATCAAAAATGGTATAAATAGCATTCATGGGCTAGTGATGAAAAATTAAAAGGTGAATTTGATGTTTTAACCCCGTAATGCAAGCCCTATGTCCATATAGGGGACTTAGAATAAACACAATCAGTAGCCTTAGTGAAGTTTTATATCAATTTGGCATATGATGATCTAAACTAGAGTTTTAAGGTGAATTGAATGCTTAAATGACCATATACATGAATTTAAGTTGTGTCATACCACCTAAAAATTCCTAACCCTTTCTAAGAATGCACCTACAGGCCCTAAATCCATGGAAACACAGTCAAAATAGGGTATGTTTCCAATGAGGTGAAAGTTTGAAAGTTGGATTTTTTGTAGCCTTAAAGGTGGATATAAGGTGAAAGGAAGAAGGGGGACCTCATGGAAATAAATAATAACTTGAAAACATCATGAAAAAAATCCTAAAATGGCCAAAACACCTCAGAATAGGGGCATAATGATGATTGTCAATCAAATAGTGTCATAAGCTTGAGAGGAACATGGTGAGAGTTTGATGCTCAATGATGGAAGAGGTAGTTTAAAATAGTGTGATATGTATTAATAATGATAAATTTAAGTAAATAACATTTAAAATACATCCTCAATCTCTCCAAAGACCTTTTCCCACAACCAAAATAGGCTTAGTCCGTACAGGCAGGGTAAGGAAACCCTTGGTTCAAGAGATGGATATGGGATTCTACTTGGGAGAGAGATTTTAGGTAGATAAATATAATATATAATTATGAAATAAGGTTTAATAAAATTTATTCACACCTTATATTAATCAAATAATCTTGGAAGGAGCATCCATGAGGAGGTTTGGATAAAACATGTAAAAATAAGGTTTTTTACCCCTTTTTGAGAAGATTGAGATGGTTAGACCCCATCATCATGGAGTAAAAAAAACACATTAGTAAAATTGGTCATTATTAACTTGTGAATATTTTAAAATACTCACTTTTCCCAAACAAATAGGCCTAGTACTCTTTATTTTATCTCAAAGCAGGGGTAGTCCCTTCATGCACAAGAATGGTAATTTTGGGGAAATGTGAGGAATGGTAAACCAAAGATAAATTGGTTTATTTAAGAAGATTTATATAGTAAGATACACATGGATATATTTGATAAATAATTCCAAAAGGTTTGGATGCAATCAAAATTTTCTAGATTAGAAGGTCTGCAGGTAGACCTAGTGATGAAAACATGCAAATCTAGTGCCAAATGAAAGGTCACTTCAAGTTCTATCCTTTGTCAATCCTTGTAGTGTTTTATATAACCTCTATGTAAGTGTACATGATGTATTAAATCAATTTTAATGCATGATATATTTACATAATGGTCATTTGGTTCAAAGGTGTAGGCATGCCTAGTTGGTAAGGCTTAAACATGTTTCCAAAATAGAGGTCAGATTCATTCTTATCTATTGAAGAGTTTTTCTAAGCATTGGAGAAGGTTTATGTAGAAATTTAAGAGGTTTTAGAGCCATTATATATATATATATATATATATATATATATATATATATGTATGTATGTATTTATGTATGTATGTATATAAAGTATCCAATAAACCATTCTTTGTCTTAAAGAATCTCCTAGATCTCAAAAAATGCTTGAAAATGGCTCAAATGGTCATCTTGGAATGCTCATATCTTTCATGAGATTGTGCATGGGACTTGGATCTGTTTGGGGAAGATGGAGAAGGTGCTTGAGGATCCCTAAGTGGAATTTTGAATATTATCCAATTTGTGTCCTACATGAACAAATGGTAAGAGGGTTAGTCACTCCAAAACCCTTATAAAAGCCTGATTTGAACCCAATGAGAAAGAAAGGCTAAAAAAATCACTCAAATTGATGTTTCAAGATTTAAATTAATTAGTATGACCTTGAGATATCCCCTAAGGTTCATCCCAAGCCACTGGTCCATAACTACAAGTACAAGGTTATATGAAATAGGCCAAGAAAGAGCATATAATTAGAGAACATGGGTCCATAAAGATTATAAAGAGCTAAAATTCAACATTAGGAATGTTTTGGAGATTAAAAAATTGAATCATAGTATAATTTATTATTTCACATGTGTGGGAGCATAAAATAGGAATTTTTAGTCTTCTAGTCTAAAGAGGCGTAATTAGGCCAAATTGGGAGGACTAATGGATCAACACACACACTTGAATTGGGTGTTGAACCATGAAACTTGGAACAAAGCATAAAAAATTAAAAGGATACTAAAAATTGTCTCACTTAGTCTTTGAGGCTTGTATATTATCCTACACAAGTGGACTTGTGTAAAAATAGGGCTATAAGAGGACTAGGCCTAGTGAAGGCTCTATAAGAAAAATGGGGTCTTGGTGAGAGATTAATGGTTCAAAATGGATTGTTTATAGTATAATATGATGAAAATAGTAATATAATGAATCAAAATTTCACAAATTAAGCTAAATCCAAATTAGGCCTAATGGGATAAAGATGTTTTGTGACACCTAATAAGGAAATTGATGATTGTAGATAATGTGCCAGTTTGAGATGATACAAGATGATTACCAAGTGTCCTTAAGATGCAGATATAACTCTCCAATAGATATCATGATCAAATTATTGCCTATTTCCACTTGTCAAGAAGGAGTTTTAAGCTCATGAAGAAGGTAGTTTTCCAAAGGAGAATGATTGAGGAGTTTCAATACCACATGTGAGGAAGGAGCTCAATTTGGGATGGACACATGTTCACATCAATTTCATAAATTCTTTTTCACCTCATTTATATTATTTATAACTAATCCTCACCTTTTTAAACTTGTATTTGTGCCTCTTCAAATTCTCTCTTCTCTCTCTTCTTCTAAGTTCTATAAATGCAAGCCATTTTGGCTTTGTAAAGGGATTCCAACTCTTGGCATGGTGGAAGCCCTATCAAAATTGTACCTTGATTTGTATTTAACATAAATAAAAGCAAGCTAGTTATATTATAAATCCATTTGTAGTATGTGTTGAAGTGATCCATCTTGGAATCTAAGTATAGATTGAGTTCATATTTTTTTCATGTAATCCTTGAATGTGTTTCTACAAATGACTTCTCTCCTAAGAATTTTCTTGAAGTGTATGCTACTACAATAGACTCTTGAAGTGTGTATGAGTTTGGTAGTTTCATATCTAACCTTCCCTTCACTTGACTTTATTTTTTGAGTTGTTATTTGCCTTCAAGAGAAACACTAATACTAGGGAGCTCCATTAGTGGTGTTGAGAATAGTTGGGTTATCTTAGTTCATTATGTAAATCCAATGTGTATGAATGAAAGAAATTATTGGTTTATCACCTCCTAGTTTAGTTTTTATTTACATATCTTTCTCTCCCTTCTCACCCATAATAGGTACTTTTAGTAGAATAAGCACATCAAGTCATATTTAGGGAGCTATCCCTTATAATCTAGAGATTCATATCTCCTACAAGTTCACTCAAAAATTGAGAGATGATTCCATGCTGAATCAAATTATAGGAACCTAATAGAGTATCAAAGGTTACACAATTTGATGACAATAGTTCTGGCACACTCAGTGGGATAAGGTCTAAATAGTGAGAAGATTGTTTGTATGTCTTCAATATTATAAGATTTTGGAAGCATCCAAGCAAGCACCAATGGTGAATCCAAATGAATTTCTAGTTTTAGGAAACCTAGGTATCTATTTCTAAAGATTTTGATTAATTATTTTCTTTTCATATGATTTATGAAGTTGATATGGATGGCTATGAGGATAATCCTTACCCTACACCTCCCTATCAACCTTTTTATGACCCTTTCTATCCTTCTCAATAATCCTATCAATAATACCATCCTCCCTATGATTCATAGAAGTCCCATGGTCAACTTAGTTCCTTTTCAAATTAGTATGTTGTTGTTGACCAGACATATGACCCAAATTCACCTCAGCCTTGTCATGAGGAGTTAAGAAACACCATTAGTTGGGAGGCAAAATATGAATCTTTGAAAAAACTAATTTAAGAAGTTAAACAACCTAGTCACTTTGTCTAAGCTTACTACACCTCTCATTCTCAAAATGTGTGGGTAGTTATGCCAAAGTTTCTAGAATTGGAAAATCATATGAGTGTGCTAGATAAGTGTTGTGATGAAACTCTTGGTGGTATTGTGGATTGGTTACAAGTTTCAGTTAGATTGTTAATGGACATGTGGGGGTATGTTTAGGAAGAGAATAAATATTTCATTAGTGAAATATTATCCATGGTAAGAGAGGATTTTAAATGGTGGATTGATAGGTTAGAGAGATGGGAAACTCAATAGGCTATGGAACAAGTTATAGCTATAAGAGAATCTCCAAAAATATATGAAAAGCCTCAAGAATATTGGGATGATAATGAAATCTTGTATGAAGAATATCCCCTTGTTGTTTCTCATCCTATCTTACCTCTCCCTCAGAATCCCATTCAATAATTTCCACCCATCTCCATGCCCATCCATGAACATCACACTCCATCCCCAACCCATAGACCTATATATCTCTATTCCACCATTCCTATGCTTGAAGAATAACCTATTCAATCCTCAAAAGAGCCTACTAGTTTCAAGCTTCCAAATTGGGACCAAACTATGAAGTCTTGGGAAAAGAAAGAGGTTAAAGGAGAATTCCAATAAGATGATGAAAATAATGAGGTGGTTGTGAAAGAAAGTGATGTGCCCTCAACCCAAAAAAGTATTTTTGTTATCCAAGAGTCATTTTTAGAGATTTATCTTTCTTCCATATCCATTCATGAGCCTCTCACTATAACTTCCATTCTTTATTTATATCATTCATCCATTTTACACCCTCCCACCCCATCTCTTATTTAATAAGAAACTCTTATAAGGGAAGCATCAAAGGAGGAACAAATTTAGTCTGTAGTAGAGCAAGAGGATGCCACAAGTGATGATGAGGAAGAATTTATAATTGAAAATCCACTTGGGGATATCAATAATAACTCACCCTTATTGAAAAAAGATAAAGAAGACTCAAATGAATTTATAGCTACTAATAAGAAGGATGGGGATAGACTTGGAGTGCACATATAGCGAAGGATTAAGATGAGGTGTTTAAATAAATTCATGAGGAAGAGGTGATCATTGATGTGAGAAATGACAAAGAGGAATGGTTGTAGTAGATTGAGTTTATACAAGATCCTGAGTAACTTTGAAATGTTTAAGGAAAAGTATATGAGAAGATAGTGCAAGAAGCCTCCAAGAGAGACAAGGATCAAGATTGGGAAGATTACACTAAGCTCCTTCATGATCTTAAAGAACTTGTAATTGATAAACCACTTGTCCATTCTCAAGACATCATGGGTAGCCAATAAATATGCCTTGATGAGGCATCATTGGATAATGTAGCAAATAATTAGTATTATGAATAATCTGATGTAGTTGAAATTCAATAAGAATTAATATTTATAGGTGTTTTGTTTAAAATTATCTAAGCTACATTGAAATCCATGCCAAGAAGATTGGCCAACACCATGAGAAAGATGAAAGCTTCCATGAAAATCTTAAAATGGAAACATGTCTCATGTATCCCTTCATTTTATGAGGTAATAAGAGTTTCATATTTTTCCTTTGATCTACGAGGAATAAATTCTGTTAGGATAGTATGTGTCTAGTCTGTTTGTTTCAATTTGCTATTGTGTTCTCTAAGTTATCTTGAAGCACAAGTTATTTGTTTGATTTTTTGTTGTGTGTGTGTATTTAATTTTGTTTTTATGGTTTAATCAATGTTTTTTCATTGATTCAAATACCTTTTTAAATCAGTTAGAATGTCCATATGCATGAATTTGTGCCCAATGGAGGTGTTAGGCAACTAGTCTTAGGCATAACAAGCATGCCACCCCTGGGAATCTCCAAGAATGTTGACCAAATTTGACCCTAAGTAAAATATGGACCAACACATAATATTTTAAACTTTTTATGAAAGTTTCATATGTCCTATGGGGTCTCTTATTATCTTATATGTCCACTTTCCCTTCCCCTAGTCCTTATTGAAGTCCATTCTCCTAGTACTGTCCTAGTCAACAAAATTCAACATTGTTTAACCATGGTCATACTTATTAAAATACTAAATTTATGTTTTAAATGTTTTAAAATGGTCTTTTATAGGTTTAAATGTGTCTTCAAGTCATAAATTAACCATTTTCTAGGTCTCATGTGGTAAAAGGGTCATTTGGCCACTTTTCTAGCTAATTAATTGAATTGTATAGATGGTGGGAGTTAAAAAATATGTCATAAATGTGTATATAAAATTGGATAAGGTAATATCACATCATAATAATTTAGGTGATAGTTAGGAAGTACTTATGTTTAGTGGATGGTAGTTGGCCCTCAAAATAAGATCTTTCAGGCACTTGTACAGACTTCTCAAGTGAACTTGTAGATAAAAACATGGTGGTGTGATTATTCACCTCAAAAAAATTTTTTTACATGTTTTGATTTATAATATTGAATAAAAATTTTCATTTCTAACTTCTTTTCCTTCTTTTTCCATTGGCAAGCCAAGGAAGGGAAAGTTCAAGCACTCATTATGGAAGCTACAGGTGGAGTTAGGAGGAGTGATTATAGGGGTGGATATTAAAATAATTTAAATTTAATATCATATAAATAAGTTTAAATTTGGTTCCTTTTCCTTTATGAACATTTTCTTACACTCTAGGTAACCTTTTATGGAATTGCATTCAAGAGGGGTGTAAGTTTGCATCTGTTTCTTGTTTTTAAGAATATAGGGAGATATATGAGTTTTATGAGGTGTTTTTAGGTTTTAATAGGGTTATATCCATGATTTTTAAATATTAAAATTCTTATATTTTAATTCCTTGGAAGGAGGATTCCAAAATTGTGCTTGTTTCTTAAAGTTGGCAGTCATGGGTGCAGAACCTCAGTTTTCTCAACATGGGAAAAACTCCATGAAGTGTTATAATGTTATTTGAATCATGTTTTAAATGGTTATTTAAATTAATACTCTTGGGATAAATCAAATAAATACCATTTAAAATCCAAATTGCTTACCTATTCCCTTGTTCACTACCTTGTCACTTACAATTAGCTTGTGCTTAAATTCAGGAGGTTGTACAGATGTATAAATGATGGACCCATGATGGAATACATGTTTGAAGTTTTATAATACTAAATATACTTATATTTCATAGTATTAATACTTAATATTCTATACAAGGAAAGATTTTCCTTCAAAAATAATGACTTGACTATTTTGGGCTCTCAGTCCCTTAAGGACCAAAACAAAGATCCTATGGCTTCTTTAGAATAACATATGTCATGAACAGAGATTTTTCTAACACATTTGTTTTTTTATTTTTTATCCCTATACACAAATAACACTCATTATAGTTTTTAAGGCCAAATGAGAAGTGGAGATGGAGTTTGAACAATCTTAAAAGTTGCCAAAATTCACTAAATTTGAATAGTAATATCTATAGGTTATACATGGAAAAGTGGTCTTGCACTCCATTTTGATGATCCTAACCTATGAAATAAATTTAAAACCATAAAAAATGGTATAAATAGTATTAATAATCTATTTATGACAAAATAAAATTGGAATTTGATGTTTGAACCCCTTAATGCAAGCCCTCTATCTGTACAGGGGACTGAGAACAAACACAGTTAACAACCTTAGTAAAGTTTGTCTCAATTTGGCATATGATGATATAACCTATATTTTTATGGTGAATTTAATTTTTTAATTACAATATAAATTAAATTAAGTGTATTATTTTAACCTAACAAGGCCTAACCCTTTCTAATAATGCACCTATAGGCCCTAAATCCATGGAAACATAGTCAAAATAAGATATGTTAATAGTGAGGTTAAAGTTTAAAAGTTGGAATTTATTTGGAGCCTTCAAGGTGGATATAAGGTGAAAGGAAGAATTTTGACCTAAATTTACTCAATATTAACTTAAAAACATCATGAAAAATCCTAAAATGGCTAAAACACCTCAAAACAAGGGCAGAATGGTGATTATCTTAGTCAGAGAGGGTCATAAGCTTGAGAGAAATATGGTGAGAGTTTGATGCCCAAGGAACGAAGAGGGAGTTTAAAATAGTTTTATATGGATTAATAATGATAAAATTAAGGAAATAAAATATTCAATACATACTCAATCTATCCAAGGCCCTTTTCCCAAAAGCAAAATATGCTCAGTCAATATAGGTAGGGTAAGCAAACCCTTGGTTCAAGAGATGAATATGGGATTCTACTTGGGAGATATATTTTGGGTAGATACATATAATAAATAAACATGAAATTATGGTTAATAAAATTAATTAACACCTTGTATTCATGAAATAATCTTGGAAGGAGAATTCATGATGAGGTTTGGACAAAACATGTAAAAAATAAGGTTTTTTACCCCTTTTTAAAGAAGATTGAGATGGTTAGACCGCATAATAAGGGATTAAAAAAAAATTGTAAATTTTTTAATTATAACATTGTTAATATTTTAAAATAATCACTTTTCCCAAACAAATAGGCCTAATACTCTCTATTTTATCTTAGAACAAGGGCATTCCCTTCATGCACAAGAATGGCAATTTTGGGGAAATGTGATTAATGGTGAACCAAAGATCAATTGGATAATTAAAGAAGATTTAAATAGATATAATAGAAATGGATAAATTTTATAAACAAGTATATAATTTTTGGATTCAATCAAAATTTTCTAGATCAAAAGGTTTGTAGGTAGACCTAGTGATGAAAATATGTAAATTTAATGCCAAATGCAAGGTCACTTCAAGTTCTAGCCTTTTCCTATCCTTGTAGTGTTTTATATAACCTATATTTAAGTGTACATGATGTTTTAAATCCATTTTAATTTATGGTATATTTCCATAATGGTCATTTGGTTCAAAGGTGTAGGCACACCTAACTGGGAAGGCTTAAACATGTTTCCAAAATAGGGGTCATATTCATTCTTATCTATCAAAGAGTTGTTATAAGGATTGGATAAGTTTTATTATAAATTTTAAGATTTTTTAGAGCCATATTATATAGATCAATTCTCCAATAAACCTTATTTTGGCTTAAAGAAGCTCCCAGACCTCACAAAATGCATGAAAATGGCTCGAATGGTCATCTTGGAATGCTCATATCTTTCATGAGATTTTGCATGGGACATAGAGATGTTTGGGGAAGATGTAAAATCTCCATAATTAGATCTTAGTGGAATTTTTAATAATATTCAATTTGTATCTTGCATGAATAAATGCTAAGAGGGTTAGTCACTCTAAAACCCTCTAAGAAGCCTAATTTTAACTTGATGAGAAACACTAAAAAAGAAATAAAATTGATGTTTAAAATTTTAAATTCATTAGTATTACCTTCATATATCTCCTAAGGTTCATCCCATGCCATTGGCCCATAACTACAAGTACAGGGTTGTATGAAATAGGCCAAGCAAGAGCATTTAATGATAGAATAGGGGTTTGTACAAATTATTATGAACTCAAATTAAAAATGAGGAGTTTTTAGTAGATGAAAAAAGTGAATAATATTATAATTTATCATTTCACATGTGTGGGAGCACAAAATATGCATTTTTAGTCTTTTAGGCTAGAGAGGGAGGACTGATGGATCAACAAACACACTTTTCTTAGGTTTTGAACCATGAAACTTGTTAAAGAGTATAATGGAGGAAAAGGGTACTAAAAATGGTCTAAATTAGTGTTTTAAGTCCATAAATTATCCTACACATGTGGACTTGTTTGAAAATAGGGTTACAAGAGGAATAGGCCTAATGAAGGCTCTATAAATAAAATGGGTTATTGGTGAGAGATTAATGGTTAAAAATAAATTGTTTTCAATCTAATATGATGAAAATAGGACTATCATGAATATAAATTTCACTAATTGAACTAAATCCAAATTTTGGATATTTTGGCCAAATTAGGCCTAATGGGACAAAGAGGTTTTGTGACACCTAAGAAAGAAATTGATGTTTGAAAAATAATGTGCTAGTTTGAGATGATCCAAGATGATAAAAAAGTATCCTTATAATGTATATATAAGTATCCAAGAGATCTCAAGATCAAATTATTTCCTCTTACCACTTTTCAAGGAGTTTCCAGCCCATGAAGAAGGTAGTTTTCCAAAGGAGAATGATTGAGGAGTTTTAATGCCACATGTGAGGAAGGAGCTCAGTTTGGGATGGACACATGTTCACATTAGTTTCATAACTCCTTTTCCACCTCATTTATATGCTTTATAACTTATCCTTACCTTTGGACACTTGTCTTTGTGTGTCTTCAACTTCTCTCTTCTCTCTCTTCTTCCAATTTATATAAATTCAATCCATCTTGGATTTACAAAGGGATTCCAACTCTTGGCATGGTGGAAGCCCTACCAAAATTGTACCTTGATTTATACTTAAGATAACAAGAATCAATATAGTTATACTCTAAATCCATTTTAACTATGTGTTGAAGTGATACATCTTGAAATTCAAGTATAGACTAACTTCATCTTGTTTTCATGCAAATCCTTGAATGTGTTTCTAAAAATGTCTTCTCTCTTAACAAGTTTCATGAAGTGTATGTTGTTGAAATAGACTCGTGAAGTGTGTATGAGTTTGGTAGTGTCATATCTAACCTTACCTTCACTTTCCTTCATTTTTTGATTTTTTATTTTCCTTCATGAGAAACACTAATGCTAGGGAGCTCTATTAATGGTGTTTAGGATAGTTTGGTTGGTTTAGTTCATTATGCAAATCCCAAGTATATAAATGGAAGCAAATCTTGGTGTATCACCTCCTAGTTTAGGTTTACTTTATGTATCCTTTCTCCCTTTTAACCCATAATAGGTAGTTTTAGTATCATAATTATATCAAATCATATCTAGGGAGATAGACCTCATAATCTATAGATTCATCTCTCCTACAAGTTCTCCACAACTTGAGAGATGATTCCATGTTGCATCAAATTTTAATAACCTCATAAAGTATCTTAGGGTGCATAATTTGATGACAATAGGTCCCTGATAATCAAATCATCATCAAGTCATCTTCCAACCATTACCCACAAGGAAATGAATTTGTTGAATTAATAAACAAAAAATTGATTGATAACACGAAAACTTTAGCAACAAAAAAACCTAAAGATTGGCATAATCTATTGAAGTATGCACTATGGGCTAATTGAAAAAGATAAAATTATGCCTTCAAGGATTTGCCTTACTTGTTGGTATATGGATGATAACTAGTTTTACCAATCATGTCTAAATTTATAAAATATCAAATTATGTAGGAGTACATGGAACCAATTGAAAAAGTCAATTTTTGATTACTATAAATAATAAATATTCAATATTGAAGAACTTAAGCTTTATTAAATTTCAATAAACATCAATACATAATCAAAAGTTTATTTGATATAAGACAAAAATTTAAAGCATTCAAAATATATTACTTGGTGATTTTATGGGATAAGGCCCATGAAAAGAAAGGATAACATGACAATTTTAACCCCTTGTGGATTATACCTTATCAAAATTTAGAGATCCTAGGTAACAATGCTTTCTATATGAGGGAACTCTAAGGCAATAAGTTAACAAATCTATTCAATCCATAGATTATAAATCTATTCAATCCATAGATTATAAATCACTACTTCATGGTTGTATGATTTGGGGATGTTCCTAAGTAATAATAAGTGTTTTAGTAAAGGCAAGAGTAGAATAAATTTGCTACTTTCATAATTAGATTTACTAATTTTATAGTTAGTTCCATACTTATTAAGTTAATATTTCCTATTTTAATCATTTTTCTTTCCTTAATTTAGCTCCATGCTTTATAGATTAGTTTTTTTTTTTTTTTTTTGGTAATTTGATTGACTTTCCCTAGTATGCTCAAGAAAGTATTTGATCCATTGGAATTCCTATACATGTTCAAAATCTAAAAGTTTAGTCTATGGGAAAGACATCAAACAAAACACATAAATTTATTTACTTGTAATTTATACACCCTTGTGTTTAATATTTTTATAATTCATGTATGCAATAAAAAAATAATCATGATCTTGTTACCATTTAATACTTATATCAGGCATATAAAGGCTACTTTCATTACTACATACAAACTTATAAAGTTTTCTCATTTTCATTAGATCAAAAACACCTCTCAGGTTAATATATGTCTAATGAAATAACCATTGATATATGTGTAGTTGGGATAATTTGGTAAAAAATATTCTTTCATATATACCAACTCACTATGGTCTCTACTCTCCCTCTTCTAACCAAACTCTATAAAAAAATAACAAAAAAGTATTAATGCATCCTAAAAAGAGTGATCCATCAAACCCAAATAAAATATAAAGGTGATCAAAGGATCAAATGATGAAATAAAACCAATGTATCATACATCATGAAAGAATATAGGAGAATAAAGAAAAGGAACCAAAGGTATCTCTATTAGGGCTATGGACACCTATATGGAAAAATAGTAATGCCCAATATTCCCCAATTTTAAATATGTTTTCTTAGTAACCAAAATGAAACCTATAGTTATCCCAAGTCTCTCCTAAAATCCTCACAAGGATAAAATGAAATCAATTCCTCACATACAGATCCAAGGTATGAGAAAGGTTAGTATGTTTTATTATATTGTTAGGAGTCTATTTTATGTTTATGATTCAATTATTCTCTTATGATATGGTTCATGTTTGATTTAGAATTTATAACCAAAGGTCCTAGGTTCTTGAATACTTGAGAGTATTCCCCCTATATGTTTTAATTTTTTATACCCAACATACCTCCATTAATTTATTTGGAATAGGTACCCACTATGTTTTGAAAGGTTTGGGCCTATCTTGGAGGTCTTATTTCAAGGGAGATTTATATGTTACATCTAACTTCACTATTTATCAAATGTAAATGAACATGTTTTGATTATTTAAACTAACCTATTAATACACTTCAAAAGTTTTGCATTTACACAAGTTTTCAAAAGATGCATAATTTATAAAGCCTCAAACTTTACATAAATAAGTTTTCAAAACTTTTTTTTGTAATTCTTTGGCAATATTTAGTTCTTCACCTATACAAACTTTTGAAAAATAACTCTTCAAAATATATATTCATATGTTGGTCCCTCACAATTTAATTAACCATGTATTTAAGCCTTAAAAATTTATTTTCATGACAAGATCACACTTCAGGAACCAGGTCTTCATAAATTATGCATTTTAGCATTTACTATTCTAAGAAAATGTTTAGAATTTGCATTTTAGATTTTGATCTTTGGGATTTTTTAATTTCTAGAAAAAAAAATTAGGATTTACTCTTTGAAAAAAATGATTGGAAAAAGTGTTTAGAGAAAATGTTTAGAAATATTGATCTTCATTATTTACTCTTCAAAAAAAATGAATGGCAAGACATTTTGAGAATAGGTCTTTAGAACCTTTTTGTTTTGGAAAAATTATTCAACAAAAGTGTGTGGAACTATTATTTTTAAAATTTGTTCACTTTGCAAGGATTTTATTTAACACTATTTTAATGCAACATCTATCTCTTGACTACTGAGATTCAACATGCCATAGTTAAACTAAAGTGAAAGAAGTGACATAAGTACACTTGGAAAAATACAATGATTTGGGATTATTCCTAACATCTACAATGTCTATTAAGAATAACCATAAAATTAAGTGGAAAATTTCAAATTAAACAAGGCATGCATGTTTATATATGTTAGACATTAATGGTACATGAATTATAATTGAATTTCAAATATATATCAATGAATTGGAAACAAACATCATCTTAATTGATAAAAAAAAAACTTTGAGCTCACTTGTCTCCTTGAAAACAAGCCCTAACTACCTATGTTTTGATTATTAAATGAATCTAGAAGAGCCAAGCCACTAAATTGAAGAACAAATTTTTTGTTAGCTTACTGAATTAACTATGGCATCCTCATCCAAGACATTTAGAGGAGCCATAGCATTTTATATATTCTCTATTATGGATTTAAATGAATAAAAATACACCATCTTTGATCCAACAATATTCAATAATTAATACCTCAATTACTCAACATTATGGGAAGTAATTCATCAGGTGGATGCACACATTCATGAAGAGAATTTAACACTGGGACAAAGATAATTGGATATAGATCTCCTCCTTCTAAAGTGATAGGGATTAAATTTTATATTGGCCAAACATAAGGTAAATTATTGCATAAAACTCCTATGAGACCAATTTTTGGTTGGAAAAGTGACTGGGGGAAGGATCTTACACCATATGTAGCATAAAACCATCATCACATGCATCTCAATAGATGCATTCTAGAGGTATTTATCCATACCTATTTTGGAAGGTACATATGACTTACATAGATTGGTTATATGGAAAAAGGAGAACTCAATTGACCAAACATTGAGGAAATGGATCATTCTTGGGGAGACCTCCATCCTCAAAGAGAAGTAGTCAGTGCCTGTAACTGAGTTGTGGATAGGTATCCATATTGAGATGGCCGTATTTAACTAGTTATATGGTTTAAATATAATTTAATTACTTCACCTTGAATGATTTTCACTATTGTATTTACTAATGACCTCAAAGATAACATTTTCTCAAGGAGAGGTAATCCATGATAAGTTGTAGGAACAACTATTGCATAAGGATAAGAGGCTTTTAGGAGGTCATTTTTATATTATGTCATAGCTTCTATATAATATTTTTGGAGTAGTATATATACACAATGGGTCACTATAGATCCTAGATCAATCTTTAATTAAGAACCATATATGTGACTCATATTATTTTAGCACATATACACCTATACTAGGAATATAATCCACATTGTAGAGCACATATACCCTCATATGTGGCTGGATATTTATGAATAACCACTACCCAAGGTATTCAAGAGAATTTATAACACATTTATGGATAGAGGGGGATATTTGATGTATCTTAACTACATCATTATTATGGTTATTATCCATAGGGTTGCACCCTTGCATTTCGCTAAGCATGTGTCAGATAAACTAGCTGAGCAGGAGATCACCTACCAACTATGGTGGGGAATTGATGAATATTTGAATAATAATAGTGTTTTGCATTTCTCCCATATAATTATTAGTATAATGTGTTACATCAATCATAAACACTTTTGGGAAGCTAGTAGATATAGAGAATACTACTCACTAGCCACATTGCCACATAGAGACTAGGACCCTCATGGTAAAGTTAAAAAGAATATTCAAGACCTTGGTATTCCATAACAACACAATAATTATGAACATGAATTATTTTTAATTAATTCCAATAGTGATTCCCATGTATTGGAGATGGCACAAATAACTGGATTGGGTGAGGAACTCTTGAAAATCATCCAAAGTGAGCCCTCCATTTTGATTATGGATGGACATATCTAGATCAAACCCTCAAGTGGGTAAAATTACAATAATTTTTGGATCAATATTACCTCCCAAACATCAATGGATTAGGTATAACCTTCATAAATATTCCCCATGCCAATCAAAATTATAAATCAAGAGTCTAGGTTGCTTGAAGATCCAAACAGTTCAACTTCACTTGGGAGATCTGAAGATGAGCCAATTTGCATTAAATATTTAGACTCATAAGGTCATACTCATCCTATTTATACTTTAGCTCAAGATACTACAAGTTTGTATGTCTGAAACACACTCATTCAAGAGGTTTCCCCCACATCTTAAAATGTAACTATTTGTTATTAGAGAAATCTAAGAGCTCAAATCCCTTTAATGAGTCTAACTATTGAAGTAACATCTACATAAGGACTAGAAGTAGGATAATATTATATAGGAGTTGAGTCTAAAAATGAGGAGGAGGAGATATAATTATATAAGGTATTAAGTCTCCAAGACACCAAATTTAAGGCACTACTACATGGAGATCAATTATGTAAGCGTGTAACGCCTACTGTCACTAAAACTTCTTGAATTTATAGTACTCTAAATGTAACTTTTATATCCCTCATGTATACTAGTTATTTTTATCCCATTTCTCTCAATCATAGTGTTTCTCCTTCCCTAGTTATAACTAAGGCAAAAGTGATTTCCTCTAAGACTAACATCCAACCATTCTTAACTGTCCCAAAAGTAGAATATGTTTCCTCTATCCATACTATATCCACTTCCCTAGTAGTTTTTACTATTCCAATAGTGTCCTCAAATTATTTTCCCTCCACTTTTATTATGGTTACCTCCACCACTACCTTAACATCCCCTAAGATCAAAAATAAATCTATGGGAGCATTGACAAGTCTATAGCTACATATGTCATCTACTTAGTTAGGCTTACCTATGATTTCTTCTAGTTCTTATCAAGATACCTTTATAATATAATCAAAGAAGCTTTTTAATAATAAACAAGTGTATACAATATACCCATTTTACCAATATGGTGCAGTAGATTTACCCAAGATAATTTTCCCTTCCCTTCTTGACTCATTTCTTTAACATGCCTTAACGTAGTCTTCAGGGGCTCTATTGTTTGAGACTAAATCCTAGGACACTTAATTGACTGACTCAACCCAAATTTTCATCCCAAAATTGGTAACAAATTTGGAATCAAAAACTTCTCAAAGGCCAAACTTTACAACCATAAAACTACCCATAGAAAGCTCCATTTTTGATAAATCCATAGGGAATGTCCAGAGGGTGAAGAAAAGAAAAATTGAAGATGAGGATGAAAAGGGGACAATTTTAGAGGAGAGACAAGATGTTTTCTCCCTATCAAAGTGAAAGAATAGGACATTATGGTATTCCCCCTATATTGAGGATTACAAATCCCATTTTGAGACACACAAGGATACCCTACACGAGATCTACAAAGGACTAGAACTAGCAAGGATCTTAAACAAGAGATAGAGTAGGTTAGGGAACAACATCAAACTATCCAAGTTCCTATAAAAATTGAAATAGATGTGAAAAGTGATGCTTCAAGATTGTACAACATTTTTGAGGCTATTTTTGCTATGATGGTTGAATTAGCTCCTCAAATCATTAAAGTTACTAAATTATTTAAAGGAAGATGGTAATAAGATAAGATTATTTATTCTTTACATAATGAATAATGTGTATCCACCTCAATTTGATGAAACCATTGGATGTTCCAAATTCCCTCAACCTGGTGCTCATTAGGACACAAGAAGCAAGGGAACAATTCACAACAATAGAAGTAATAATGCCCAAGTATTCATAAAATGAGAACCTCATTTTTCAAATTCTATAAGATTTGAAGCTCTCATAGGTGAGGGAATGTATAAGAAAGATAATAATTAGAGTTGGTTTTGACCAGCTTTTCAAATAAACCTTAGCTAACTTTAAATAGAATCTATAGGGATTAACATTGGAGGAGATTGAAGTTGAGTTAATTTTTTCACAAGAGAAAGTCACTGAAGTAGAGATGTCCTAAATCAACATTAGGAACACTAAAGTGGAACATGAATGCCTAATGAAATAAATAAAAAGGGTATATAGATCCCCACTCTTTAACATGGATATCATTAGTGATATAATTGTGTCATCTTTAATTATTTTTAATAATTAGAGGCTAAAAATAAATCTAACACTCTATTCATTAGCTCAGTTCCAACTACCAATTCAGTTCTACTCACCACTTAGGTGCCTACCATGACAACAAGTAATGCCATGAAATCACCAAGTGTAAACAAACCTTAGTTGTTAAGTTTTAATTTTATTTTTAGTTGTGCATATAGTATTAATCTATGTAATTATAGTTTACTTACACTTGGTGTATGAATGTAAAAGTTAACATGGGCTATCTATAAGCATACACACATTGCATGAAATTACATAGGAAAAATTAATTTTTGACATAGTTGTAATTAAATATAAGTATGCATCTAACATTGACATTAAAATTAGAACTAAAGTTATAATTATTTTATGTAACTTTGAGTTATCATGAATTTGGAGGATGAGGTGATCCATCCCCAAGCCTATATATATATATATATATATATATATATATATATATATATATATATATATATATATATATATATATATATATATATATATATATATATATATATATATATATATATGTAATCCATAATTTCAAAATGTTATAAATTTATCAATACAAGAAAATATCATTTTGATTTTCATGAAACTATGTGGATTTATTTTCCTTCCATTTATATGTAATTAAGTTTTATTTCCTTGGGTTGTTTTAATTTAGTAATTTGAATTGTGCAAAATCTACATATAATTCCTTTTGTTATCATTGTTATCTATTGATTTTAAATGTGCAAAAACTATTAAATAGTTAGAAATTATTATTTATTTTAATCAATTATTTGACTTCTTTGATTTACTAAGTGTTCGGGAGTGTTTCCCCTTGATATAGTATTCTAGGTATGATACATAGCATCCCTAGATACCTTTTTGGTCTAAGCTATAATATTATAATTAAGGGTGTGTAATAGCTATTCTAAAAGGAACAACCTTCACTTGAGACCCTTAATTTTCCTATACCATTTCATCTCAGACTACCTAACTATGTTTTCCTTTTAGTCTGAAACAACTACAAATATCAAGGCTTAGTTTTGGAAACACTTGTCCACAAAGGAACCAACCTAGGAAGTGATCCCTTGAAACTAGAGATACTTATTTTTTTTATCTACCCTTTCCTCATTTTTAATTTTACTTAACTAAGATATACCCACTTTAAAATATATTCCATCCATCCATCCAAACCAACTAGGTTTTGACTTCTTTACAAGCATTTATTTCACTATAAGTACACCCAATTAATAACTTGCATTCTTAACTTGCTATTCCACCACTAGGTTGTTTAACCCATACCTTTAAATCATGAACTAGAGTATAATTTACCTCCATTGAGATCCTAAACTTTAGATTCTACCTCATTAAATTCAAGGATGTGTATAATACCCACATCAATAGATCCTAGGTAAAAACATAACCTTTCATTTCTAAAGATAAATAAGTCTAGTATTGTGAATGAAGCCATGGTGCACAAATGAAAAAATATTGGGGCACACAAGTTAGTATATATAAATTATTAATTATTACATTCACATAATCAACATTCATGAAGGATGAGATCAGGAGCACAACATGAAGGAAACATTATAGAATGGAACAAATAATCAACATGAAGGAAAAAAAGACATTTGGTTTAGGGATGAAATGTATTAAGTCAAGGTTGTATAAAAATTTATAATGTGTGACATTTAACCCAAATTTAAATAAATTTGACCACAAATATGTGAGGACTAACACAATAATATATATACCTATCCATCTTACATGAAGAAGAAGTTAGTGAATAAGGTGGTAGTTTATGAAATAAATGCATATAAGTATGTAAAATTCAAGTATCTTATATTTTGGCAACACAATCTTATTATATTCATATGGATACTAGAGTAAACTTAAAAATTAGTACAATATGATGCATAAACTTTAGTATAACATTGAATATGTTTTTGACATATGTTTGGGTATAGAACAAAAAAAAATGAGATACATGTCGATAAAGGATCATTTTTCATAGATCAAGTAAAACTCTTGAAGCATATAAAAGGGAGATAAGGATATCATTTAATAATTTAATGATAGTAAAGGTGAGTTGATCCAATCAAAGGGGAGACTTTACCCATTTGAATAATAGGGAGAGACAGTGAGCTCATGGATAAGGCCCATAAGATTTTCCATCATGTCATTACTATATGTAAATTTCACATATTTTTAACTTCTAAAAAAATACTATAAACTTTACCTGGATAAAATTAAGTAATTTTTAATCCATATTAATATAAAACTAGTTTTTGTGTTTGTTTATATTTTTGTGTAACATAATTGTGAGGTTTCATGTTCAATTGGATTATTTGTCTATTTTATCACTTCAATGGTAACCTTTACCATTATTTCTTCATATAGTATCAAATAATTTTAAGTGGTGAAATTTGAGAAGGGAATTGGAAGAGTATCAAACATAAGACAACTAGTTGACTGTCATTTTCAATTTTGAAAATGTGGGTATAGAACAAAAGATTGAGAGAAAAGAATATAGTTCCACAAGAGATAAATTATAACCATGTAATTTGCCTATCAATTTTGTTTTATACCCACATTTTCAAAATATAACCATGGAATTTGCCTAGAAGAGTCACTAGAAGAGGTTTAGTTACAAGCAATGTGACAAGAAGACTTGATTAATTCTTGGACATGTTGTGTGTTGTAAATATGTGAAAATGCAATTGAGAAGGATGTAAAGGGTGGGATCATTCAAAAGGATGATATGAGTGATGTTGAGGAAGAATAGTCAATATAAAGAATAAGAGAGGATGAATATGAGGAGGTAAAAATGGACATCAACAATATTATATTCTTGAAGTAAATATCATGGACTGGGTGAGTTGTAAAGGTAAACATCCCATTTTTTTGGATATTTGAACTCATATAATCTTGTTTATTAGATCAAAAAAATGGAATAATATTTTGAGCTCAATGATATTATTGACCTATAAATTAGAAGGGGGTTCATACCAAGTTCAACATTCATGCACTACGAAGGTGGATGGAAGTATAAAATCAATGACACAAGTGGAAAAGATAAAATAAACCAATGGGATCAAATGGATGAAAATATGAAGGGTAATTTTTTTATTAATTACTACTAAATGGAGTTATTCAATTAGTTTCATAACTTAAAGCAAAAATATATATCTATCAAGGAATACAATGAACAGTTATATGAGATCACCATTAAATTGGGTCAAAGATAAGTTGACTAGGAAAAAGTCATTATCTAATTGAATGGGTTGAATTTATCCATTCAATAAAATATAAATTTGACATTGATACAAACAATAGAATTTGCCTATCAATTTTGCACACAATGTTGAGTAGAAGTTGTCACATAAATAATATAACAATGTGGGAGGAAGAGAAAACTTCACACATGGAGGATGAGGAACCACATAAAAGAACCTATGGATAAAATGAGATTAAAATGTTACATGAATTCACATTCATACACAATAATGATAAGGATCACATGGATTTGATAAATTTAATATGAAAGTGAGCACCTCTTATGTGTCTAAAATTCAAGGAAGATTTGATCAAGGAAGTGAAAGAGGATTACCTATAAAATGCTTCAAATGTGGACATCCTAGTCATAGGTAATATGAATTTATGTAAGTGAAATGGGAATGTAGGAACTGGAGGATATATATTGGTTCATACATAATAAAAAAATATGTGTATTTGGTTAGCTCAATAAAACATTTTGAACAACCAAATCATGGATAATCCCTAATGATGAAGAGGGTGTTGAAAAAGCCACCAAACATAAATAGTGAACCAACATAAGGGAAGAAACTCTTAAAGATAATATGTAATTTAGGAGTAAATATTAAAAGGTGATAATAGATAGTTACATCAAAAATAATTTAGTCTCGTGAAATATGGCAGAAAAAACTTAGTTTGAAGAAGGTGACACATCCAAAACCTTACAAGGTGTCATGGATACAAAAGGGATATTAGGTGTTGATGAGAAAAAAATGCCTTATAAAGTTACACATGGGTTAATGAAAGATGAATTTGGGTATGACATGATGCTAATATACCTATGTGATGTAATTTTGGCAAGGCCTTGGTAGTAAGACATCAAGTATATGCATAAAGGAAAATTAAATTTCTATCACTTGGATAAGGATGGAAATAAGTTCATGTTGAATTTATTTAAGGAAAAGTAAGAAGGAGAGTTAAACCATTTTTGTTTTCATGTTTTATGGTGTTAGGAAAGTAAATTTTTTATGGGAGTGGAAGAAGATAAGGCATGTTTTTCACATGTACTTGAACTTGTGCAAAAAAAGTACAAAAGCATCAAGAAATAAAAATAAAAATAGTTGTAGCATGAAATGAAGGTACTATTATAGTATTTGTTAGATGTAATTCTAAATTATTTACCAAAGGTATTTATAACAATAAGAAATATCAAGCACTGTATATATTTGATCCTAGGGGAAATTTTGAAAAACAAGGTTATAGAAGACAACTCATGATAATGAAGAGGCCCAGATGTAAGTGTGGAATTTGTTGGAAAGAAGGATTATAAGGAAAATGAGCTTGGCCATAGTACCTATAATATTGTCACTGAAGAAAGGATGAAAATGGTATATGTACATATATTGAAATTTCATTTATAAGATCATGATTAATAATTAATTCCCATTTTCATGCATGGGTAACTTGATCAATTATTAAGTAGTGCCAAGTATTTATCCAAGATTGATATAGAGAGTTTTTATCATCATATAAATATGATGGAAGGAGATGAATCAAATATAACCTTAAAAATGAAGGACTACATGAGTGGATAATGATATTATTTGGGTTGAAAACTATGCTAGTACACTCGTGAGGGAGATGAACTAAGTGTTAAAACCATTTTAATGAAAGTATGTCATTGTATATCTAGAAGATATTCTAGTGTTAAATAATACAAAAGAGGATTACATAACACATATATTGAATGTTTTATATATGTTGTGTAAGGATAAATTTTTAATCAATGTAAATAAGTTCATATTTATAAATATAGGGTTAATATACTAAGGTTTCATGATATCCTAATAATGATTAAATATTGATAAATAGATGGTGTGGGTGATAGTGGAGTGGCCATCACCAAGGAACTCATTTGAGCCACAAATATTAAATGGTATTGTAATATATTATAGGAATTTAATTAGGGAATTTAGAGGCACATTTTTAATAATCATAAAGATGTTGAGAAGATAAGTAAATTAATTCACATGGATGAAGGAAGTTTTGTCCCTCAATTTTTCACCCTTGGAGATGTTTTTAAATCATCCTCTAAATTGAGTGAAACATTATATTACATTAGGCTTGTGGGTTGACTATAGTATAGGTAAACCTCTAGATTGAAAGGGCTATCTCCCTAAATTTGTTTTTGGTAGATTATCACCTATTATACTTTATTTATTAGATTAAAAGAGATAAATAACATGAAAGTAACCTATTATAATGAGGTGATACACTAGATTTATCTCAATTGGAATACTATATAATTTCACTATGAAATATGACTCATAAGACTAGCTTCAACATCCTAGATTAATCTAACATAAGTGTTTCAAACATAAAGGTGATATACATTGCACTTATCAAGGTAAATTAAAAAGAGGTCTGATTTTAGACACTAATTCTATTATTTACACTTAAAGATAGACAAAATCAATAATTACACTTCATGTGACCTATTAGAAATTAGACTACTTGCACCAAACATGAAAGAGTAAAGAGAACACAAGGATAGATGGTTATCACTTGTAATTCCACTATACACTAATTCACACACATAGAAAATAATATATTAACTCAAAAACATATTTTAAACCTTTATTCAAAGGAAAATATAATATTAAAATCAATAGGGCTTCATTATACAAGGTGTGGATCCCTTTAGAATGCCAAAATGGCTTGAATATATAGATCATAAGAGAGGGGCTAGAAAGAGTGAAGATGCATAGTCACAAGGCCAAGTGTAAAGGCTTGAAAGCTAGTTAAAATTCAATAAAATAGAGTTATATAATAATTCATGGTATCCTCTTAGACATATGTCAATAACAAACATGATATATTCCTAAAGTTGGTGAAGGGACACTTCATGTCCTTGAAATTGCCTTCTCAATGATGAGTCCACCTATTTGTCTTGAATTGCATTAGCAATCCTTAAAAAATATTCTCTATCCCAAAAAGGTGGAAATATTATTATTCCATGTCATTATATGCTTCTCCAAATTATGTTCTTCCTTTTACCATTTATTTCTTACCTTTTTACATTCACTTATTATCCCTATATGCCTCAATTCTCACATTTGTTACTTACATGACCTATACATGTTCAATGATATTAATTATAGATGTGTTTTAAACTCATTTAGAACCTATTTTACTTATTTTTCATTAGTTATACCTTGATAAGAACTCTAAACAACACTTCTTTTCTTTAATTTAGGTAGCCACTTTGTTTCTCATTATCTTGATCAAGACTTTATGTAACAACCAACTTATCATAGGTATTTTCATGCATCAATAAGATGAGAATTAGATATGAGGAGTTATACAAAGTCTCCACACACCTCCCACAATGTTCTTCACTTATTTATTCCCTTTTTTACCTTTGTATTACCTCAAAACTTGTAGAAAATAGAGAATTATGCATGTCTATACAAGTGCTAGTGTGGAAAAACTAGATGCCAAGGAGATTGAGGGATTTAAAAATGGATGCAAAACACTTTCAAGGAAAATTTACCCCTTTTGATAAATTTTCATTCATCATTTTTCATTGGGCTCTTGAGATGGTTTTATGAAGGTTTTAGGTCATTTAGGTTCTTAGTGATGATTCATAAAGGTTAGATGCTTAAACCTTGAACGAATTCCATTGAGTTTGAGTAAAACACCCTCCTAAATTACCCGTAAGTTCTTGAGGTTCCATGAAAATTGTATAGACATGAGCAAAATAAATTGGCTTCTCAAGTTCCTACTTGCATCTTGGATAACCTTGAGGCAATTTTAGACCCAAAACACCAATCTTATGTTTTTCTCTAAAAACCACCACATCTAACCAACCTTAATATCTCCCATAAAATTTATCAAACTACTTGGTAATATAATATGTTCATGTAAGTGTCATTATAATCCATTAGGGTTTATGACTAGTTTTAGGCCTAATAGGCATAAACTATGTATTTGGGTATATGACCACATATGGGTGTTTCTAATGGTTTTAGGTGCTCCTCCACACCTTTTTGTATCCAATTAAACTATTCACATTGTTGGTTGAATATTTTGTTGATCAGCGTACTGATAAAAAAAATAGGTTTGATAAACCAAAGTAGGAAGATTAGTCATCCAAATGTGTAGGTTTACCACATCAGAAGGGGACTGATCTCTCCTCTCATCAAGGGGAGGTTCCCTATATATATATATATATATATATATATATATATATATATATAAATAGAAAATAATACTCAGGGGTAGGACAAACCATCCATCTCTCTTTTTTCAGAGATGATGTGTGTAGATCAAAGGAAAAACTCAAGGGAAATGATAGACAAGACTCCTCTTCTTTCAAAAGTACTATTTAGCAAACCACAAGAATACTCCTGGTAGTAACAACAAAATGTAACAAAGGATGTAATAACTAGAAAAGTGAGATGCAGCACAAATTCTTCACCTAGATTGCTCAAGAGTAAGATACGAAGGACAATGAGGATACAAAGTCACCCCAAGGTCCTTTACATAGAAAAGAAAATAAAACACACTAAAGGCAATTATGGAGGCACAAAGTCTCTCCATAGTTGACTCTTTAGGACATCTTCTTGACTGTTATTACTAATTTTGCTTATTGAATTAAAGGAATAGAAGATATATTGAAGAAAAAGACATAAGAACAGTTTCCTCAACAACAAAGATATTACAACACAAAGTCTAAAAAATCACTTGCTTTCTTATTCCAGTAACAAAATTTGATCGGAAATCTGAGCTCAATATCTCAGTAATGCCTTACAATTTGGGCAGAGTTTCATTCTAATTATCAAAAAAGAGATCCCTGTTGTAATAGAAGAGAGTCCCTTATATAGCCTCTTCAAGAAGGAGTCATCCACAATAATACATCATTATGTGTTGGAATCTATTAAGAAGACATGCTGGAACTTAGGGGAATTTTATCGATTTTATTTTATCAATGCATGGAAACAAGTCATGCTTATTGAAAGTTTGCAACTTTCAATGTCCACCTGGCGATCTGATCTTATCTTCATCATTCCTCCTTTTCTAGTTAATTGAATCGGGTCCTATATTTAGTTTGCTATTCTATTCCTTCCCTGATTTCTACTGGTCTTGGCCTTGAAATCTATGAATGTATTCTAGTCTGTATGTTCAAAGGATCAGTGCCTAATTCACTATGTTGAATTTGACGTTTCAGGTGTGTCATTCCTTTGTCCTCTTTTGGCTTTTCTATTTGGCACTTTTTCAGATTAAACTTGCCCTTTCAGACCATGGATTTGAAAATATCCCTAAATGGCCTTTGGGCTTCTTATTTTACATCCTTCCCAAAGGGAAGGTGACCCTTCAGCTTGAGGAAGTGCCCTTTAAGTTGGTAGCTGAGAGTCCCCTGTAAGGGCACCTGCCCTTTGGGGTCCTTCGATGGCCCTTCATAAATTCCCCTAGGCTTTTCCCTGCGAACAATTCTTAGTATTTTGAATTTTGAAAGAATTACCTTTGAAAATGACCCTTTCGAAGGGTACTTTCATTGATCAAATTTCCTCTGCAAGGACACTTGTCCTTCAAGAGACTTTTTCCTTTTGCATTAAACTGCCCCTTTGAACTTTGGCGCTGAACCAACTGTTGAACCAAGTTTTGGTTCAATGGTTCAAACAAAGCCTTGAACTGACTAAAAAACCATTTTATTAAACCAAAGAATGAATCAAAGTGTTGAAACAAAGTGGATGAACCAAATTTTGAAACAAAGTGTTGAACCGCTTGATTGAACCCACCTTTGAACCATTTGACATTGAACCAAAGGATGAACCAAACATTGAACCTACTGCTAATGCTTGCTAATGAAGATTTTTGTTTGAACCAAGGTGATGAACCAATTCCAAAAATGACCAATTGTTAGAAACTGATTCTTTTAATTGAACCCACCTATAGAAGCCATGAAGCCTGTTGAACTTGTAGAAATGAGCCTATTTGTAGAGTTTGTAGAAATCAAGTCTGTAGTTTTCTCTAACCTTGAAAGAGTTCGTAGATTTTTGAAAAGATTGAAAAATGAGGAATTTAAATGCCCAAGACAAATTTTGGAAAGGGAAGAGATAATTTTCGTCTGTAGGACCAAAATACTTCAAATTTTGTCCTAAAAATAGCTGATATTTTTGGGGGACAACAGCTGGCTCCAGTTGGGGAACTTCTGTCGATTGCAAAAAGAATTGAAAGGAGTAGAATCCAAAATCTCTAGTATTTTCAAGTATGCCATTGGGTTACAGAGTCATGCTACCCAGAAATGAAAGGCATCAAAAATGGAAACAAATAAAACAAAATAGAATTAAAAATTGTACAAATATACCTATATACATATGCAATGCTCTGATACTTCAAGAATTGAAGTATTTCAGATGCTTCTTCTTAAGAGAGTGAAAATAGTGCACCATCTTGGTAAACCAGCAAGAAGACATTTTGTCCCCAAAAATGGTGACAGGGGAATAGAACTCTCCACCAAGAAACCAATTTTTTGCGTCTTCCCCTTGGTCTTTCCTTCCTTTTTCTCTGTGGCAAGATGTGGTCTTCAAACTAAAAACCATAACTCCTTGCTCTCTCTACGAAGGGTTCCTTTACCTAATTTTGATTTGCAATAGCATGATCCATTACCATAATTGGTTGTTCTTCTAGTTCAGTCTAGCATATGATTGGATTGTCCATATCAAACTCCTAACAAACTATCAGATTAACATCTCCTTTGATGTGAAGGAGTTTGACTTCTTCATCTTGAGTAATCTTCAATTTAAGCAATAGATATTCACATCCAGCTATGTTTTTGGTGTTGCTAACTTGAAAATTACATGAAGGAAGAATATCTCCTTGAGAAGATATCAACATAGTTCCAACTTCATCATTGGTGGAAGAATTACTGTCATCATTAGAAGCTAATCTCCTATCAGATTTCTCTTCATTAGAGATGGAAGATCCTTCCTGGTTTATACTGCATCCTACCAATTCTCCTAAAGTCTTGTTTGGATCAATTCCTGGATTGTCAGCTACAAGACTTTCATTTACAAAAACATGAACATCCTCCGTGGTAAATAAATAGTTACCCCTGCCTGAAGACTTACATAGAATTTGTGCTACAGAGGCTGATGATTGGGTGACCACATATTTTGTCTCAGATAGGTCTACATCTATTTCTCCATAAATGTCCAATTGCTTAGGATTGACTTTCAGGGATTCAAACTTAGTCATTTGAATTTTGGATTCCTTGACATGATCAATCATGTCAAATGACTAGAATGGATTTGGAAGAGAGGATGGGAGTTCATCCTTTTGATTTTTGAGAGGGGAAGGACTAGTTTTTGAAGCTGAAGTAGAAGGTACAGAGATGTTTGATGTACTTACTTCTTTGGTAATCACTGGGTCCTTTGATTGAAAAGGAAGAGGGGTTCTCTACTTAGCAATTGAAATTTTTGGTTGGGGTCACTCCTTTGTCTTCTCTTTGTTAGCTTGTTGTATTGACTGATTCTTAGACCTGGTGAATATAGTGTATGATCCTTTGACTACTTCACCTTCACTTCTAGGTTCATCCTGGTAATTTAGGAAACCAATGTGGGAGTCACCAACTGATTCTTCTAGATCCTCCTTGAAAATATCAGTGCCATTTTCTTGCTCTAACTCAGGTTGGAAATATGAAACATGCTTTATTTCTAGATATCTAACTACCAAGTTTGTTGGAGGTGCTTCAAGGGTAGGATTCCTCTATGGGGGAGGAAGACAATTTTGTTGCCCTTGACTTTTGGCAGCATTGCCTTGATATGGCTGATTAGGGAATGTCCTCCTTGGTATATCTTTATACAGAGGAGTAGAAGACATACTTTGTGCCATTTGCCTTTTCAAGGCTAGCAATTCATTTTCCAACTTTTGTACCATTGGATCAGTGGTGCTTGTAGATGAATATTTAGAAGAGATGAAGCTTTATTTCTATTAGGATCTCTCCTTATCTTTCTTGCCAAGATAAGGTCATCTTCTAGCTTAGTAGCCAAAAGTTGAGCTGCAACAAGATCTATTTGACCAGCACATTTCAAAATAAAACTAACTTCAGGTAAATGAGAATTAATGAAAAAGAATTTGAGATTCTCAGCTATAGGTCAAGCTATTATAGGGATTCTATTTCTTAGTTTGTCAAATTTGGCTATGAAATCCCTCATAGGCTCATGAGGCTCTTTCTTCATCTGAGTGAGCTGGACCAACAAGGCATGTGCATCTTTTGTGGGCTTGAACCTTGCTTTGAAATTTTTTTTAAGTGTATTCCAATCAGTCACTGATCCAGCTTGTAGATGGTAAAACCAGTCTCAAGCAACACCTTGTAGTGTCTCCAAAAAATCCTGACTACCACATCTTCAAATTCCACCCCTATCACACCATAGGCTATGGTGAAGTATGCAATGTGTTCATCAGGGTGGACTCTTCCATCACCAAATAATTTGGGGAAATTCTTCCTTGAACTAAGTGGTAGCTCATGCAAGGGTGGAGTTAAATTAAGTGGGCCAAATGAGTTACCCCAGGGGCCTCAAACTACCATGATCAGATTATGAAAAATAGGAATAACACATCTAAGTGGAGTTTCTAGATTATAGGACAAAAATGGAAAAGAAATTGGCCCTGCTTTAGCTTAAAACTTGAGGCTTCAAACTGTGCTTTCTTTCCTAGCAGCTTTGGTTTTGTAGACCAGATAATATAATGGAAATGGATGAAAATGGAGATGGATGAAAATGGTAAGGCTATAAATTGATAATGGGTAAGACATGATATGGAGTCACCAGAGTCCATAATGGATAAGGGTTATAATGATAATGGGTTATATTCCCTAGTGCAGTCACCAAAAATTGTTGGTTAAATATTTTGTTGATCAGCATATTGATAAACAAAATAGGTTTGATCAGCCAAAGTAGGAAGATTAGTCATCCAAATGTATATTTTTACGACATCAGAAGGGGAGTGATATCTCCTCTCATCAAGGGGAGGTTCCCTATAGATAATATATATATATATATATATATATATATATATATATATATATATATAGAAAATAATAATCAGGGGTAGGATAAACCATCCATCTCTCTTTTTTTAGAGATGATGCGTGTGGATCAAAGGAAAAACTTAAGGGAAATGACAGGCAGGACTCCTCTTCTTTTAGAAGTACTATTTAGCAAACCAAAATAATACTCTTGGTAGTAATAGCAAAATGTAACAAAGGATGTAATAACCAACAAATCAAGATGCAGCACAAAGTTTTCACCTGGATTGCTCAAGAGTAAGATACAAAGAACAATGAGGGCACAAAGTTTCCCCAAGGTCCTTTACACAAAAATAAAAAGAAAACACACTAAATGCAATTATGGGGGCATAAATTCTCTCCATAGTTGACTCTTTAGGACATCTTCTTGACTATTATTACTAATTTTGCTTATTGAATTAAAGGAATAGAAGATATATTGAAGAAAAAGACATAAGAACAGTTTCCTCAACAACAAAGATATTACAGCACAAAGTCTAAAAAACCACTTGCTTTCTTATTCCAGTAACAAAATATGATCAGAAATCTGAGCTCAAAGTCTTAGTAATGCCTTACAATTTGGGTAGAGTTTCATTCTAATTATCAAAAAAGAGATCACTATCGCAATAGAAGAGAGTCCCTTATATAGCCTCTTCAAGAAGGACTTAGGAACAATAATAAATCATTTTGCATTTGAATCTATTAAGAAGACACACTAGAGCTTAGGTGCATTTTACCCATTTGATTTTATCAATGTAGGGAAACAAGTCATGCTTATTGAAAGTTTGAAACTTTCAATGTCCACCTGGAAATTTGATCTTATCTTCATCATTCCTCCTTTTTTGGTTAATAGAATCAGGTCCTAAATTTAGTTTTTTGTTCTATTCCTTCCCCACTTTCTGATAGTCTTGGCCTTAAAATCTATGAATGTATTCTGGTCTGTATGTTCAAAGGATCAATGGCTAATTCACTGTGTTGAATTTGACATTTCGGGCGCGTCATTCCTTTGTCCTCTTTTGGCTTTTCTGTTTGGCACTTTTTTGGATTGAACTTGCCCTTTCGGGTCACAACTTTGAAAATATCCTTGAATGGCCTTTGGGCTTCTTTTTTTACATCCTTCTCGAAGGGAAGGTGACCCTCTAGCTTTAGGAAGTGCCCTTTCAGTTGGCAGCCGAGAGTCTCCTACAAAGGCACCTACCCTTCGGGGTCCTTCGGTGGCCCTTCATAAATTCCCTCAGGCTTTTCCCTATAGACAATTCTTAGTATTTTTGAATTCCAAAAGAATTTCCTTTGCAAATGACCCTTCCAAAGGGTACTTTCATTGATAAAGTGTCCTCTGTAAGGACACTTATCCTTCAGGAGACTTGTTCCTTTTGCATTGAACTGCCCTTTGAACTTTGGTGATGAACCAACTGTTCAACCGAGTTTTGGTTCAATGGTTCAAACAAAGCCTTGAACTGACTGATGATTCATTTTATTGAACCAAATAATGAATCAAAGTGTTGAAACAAAGTGGATGAACCAAATGTTGAAATAAAGCATTGAACTACTTGATTGAACCCACCTTTGAACCATTTGATGTTAAACCAAAGGATGAACCAAATGTTGAACCTATTGTTGATGCTTTTCGATGGATATTTATGTTTGAACCAAGGCAATGAACCAATTCTAAAAATGACCAATTGTTAGAAACTGATTCTTTTGATTGAACCCACCTATAAAAGCCTTGAAGCCCATTAAACTTATAAAAATAAGCTTGTTTGTAGAGTCTATAGAAACCAAGTCCATAGTTTTATCTAACCTTGAAAGAGTCTGTAGATTTTTGAAAATCTTGAAAAATGAGGAATTTGAATGCCCAAGACAAATTTTGGAAAGGGAAGAGATAATTTTCATCTATAGGACCAAATTAGTTCAAATGTTGTTCCAAAAATAGCTGATATTTTTGGGGGATAACACACAGCATCCTACATTCATTAAATAATATTACATTCATCACCTCACCATTCATATATTTTTTCTATAAGATTTCCTTGACTATGCAGTGCCCCCTATCTGAGACAAAATAGAGGACACATCTACTATTAGTTTGACTTGAAGGAGAGCATAGGGGGAATTTTTAGGTCATGATGACATTATTTACAAATTACCAAAGATATATCACACTTTAAAATAACTTAACACCTCAAATCCTTAATACTATATTTTATGATTGTGATTGTGTGCAAGTTGATAGAGCATGAGGTTAGAAGCCAGTTTGCTCAACCTTATCTATTTTTTTATTTTTATAATCTCATGTAAATTTATGGTTTCATCAATATGATATTGATTTAAATGTGTTCACCTGATTTAAATCCCTATCTACCAAACAAATTGTATGTTTCATTAGCCTATATTGGTATGTGACTATGTGAAACTGTAGGTGTGCATATTAGGGAAGTTGAGAGGTTATTGTAGGTGTTGGTTCATTCTTGAGCTCTATATTTCAAATATTTAGTTTATCCTTAGGTCACTAAGACCTCTCACACCTATTTTAACTCACTTTTATCTTGAGAACCATAATATCCTCCCTATATCATCAAGGTGTTATTTGTCACTATTACATTGTAATATTCTAGGTTCTTTTGGCTCAAAGGCACTCTATTTCACTAAGTGTTTCAAGTGGGAACTTGAATAAATTGGAATAAAATAAACCACTATTATCCATTGACCTTAAAAACTCCTCTTGTGCTTAGATATTATCTCTATGCTTAAGATACTAGGATGAGACCATCAAACTTACACAAACCTCCAAAAAATTCACCACAAGATGTTACTGTGTATGAGACATGAAACCTTTTCAAATAAGTTAAGTATTCCCATTTTCAACTTTCTTCAACAAGATATAGGTGACTATGTATGATCTTATATTTTCTTCTTTATACTAATTCAAAATATCAATCCTATATCAAAATAGGTCTCTTCCACTACATTATCAACCTTAATTGTTCTCAAGACATCATATCACTCTGCCTCCATTAAATACACAATTATTGTCTTGTGTTCTTATTAGGTCCTTAGATTATCTATCATTTCTTGTCTTTGAGGGCCTTGAATATATCTTAAATACAACCTTCATTGGAAAATCAGATCAACCATGCTCTTAGTGGGTAAACATAGGTGTATTACCCTAACCTAGAACCACTCATAGGAGATGAAATTCTACCATTACCAAAACACTATTGTATAAACTTCATTGAAATTCACTTCTCACAAAATAGATTTATATTTCCCATATATCATTTTTAACATGTTCCAATCATCTTGAAATCCACATGAAAAGTTTTAATATACTTTTGAAGTTCACATACACCATTTGGTTCAAGCAAACCAATGCAAATAAATGAGAAAACTGAGATGTTGGGAATGTGCAGGTAGCTTAGAGGTGTTAATATTATTAGTGAATATTCATAAATTATGGGCCCCCAATATTATAAAAATAAACATGTAATGGGACCTCATAAGGACTAATAGCATCTCCTAAGTGAACTTACCTCAACTCCTCTTCTCCTGTCCATACCAACAAAAAATTGTTTAACCTTATTGACCCTTCAAAGAGAGTGATAGGAGAGAGAAAATAGTTTTCATAAAACTTGGAGATGTTAAGGATATATAATATTGGAAATTATTTTATGGGATTTAAATATACTTTCCTAAATCCTTAACACATGATAGATAAGTCATTCAGTCTATACAACTACCTGAAACTTCCATTTTTATAGATGATATCCTTCTTCATAAATTAAACATGATTTTTCATAGTTTAAAACCTATTTTATAACATTAAATAACATATTTTATGTTAGATTACATGTTTAAACCTTTGTGATATTATATAAAATTGTACATTTCACTTAGAATGACAAAAAATGGCATAATATGACATAAGACCAACTAGGTAAAAGTGACAAAGATAAAAACATATTATTTGACCTCATTAATGACCATGGTGACATTTATAACCTATAAAGACCCTATGAAAAGTTTAAAAATTTATGGGGGGTTGACTTAATTTGAAATATGGTGAAAGTTAGTCAACATTTTTTGGATTTCTTAAGGATAACATGCCTGCTATGCTAAAGACTAGTTTCCTTCTCCTATCTTTGGGAAATGGAGTCACCCACATGCTAAAATTTACATTTAAATTTCTCTAAAAATAATCAATACTCATACCAAACACAAAAGGAAACAAACTCACAAGAAAAGATATCAAGACACACACTTGTGCTCTCTAAGCACTTAGGGAAAACACACACCAACTTAAAGGAAAACACTCAACTATCCTAATATGTAAAATATATCAAGGGACTCAAGGCAAAGAAAAAATTCATCATTTCTTCAACCAAGGTCAAAGATAATGGTTCTATCATCGCTCTTATTCCTTTAAAACAAACTTTCATATGATGAATACTTGTCAATAAACACTTGATTATATAGATAATCAAATGACTTACCATTGTTGGATCCTCTATTGACTACAAGTGTATCACTTGGAGCTCTCATGAAAATTATATCTAGATTTCCAATATTTTTGTCTAACTTTTTATCTTCCTTAATCTCCTTTATGTCTATTTGATGTTCTTAATTTTACTTCTTGGGAAACATGAAACCTTGAGCAACCTCAAATTTAGCTAGACCATGATATATTTGATGTCTAGGACCATCAAATTTGTCTTATTGATTCTTAGACATGTCTGAGAGTGGTTCAACATCAGACTGAGGTTTGGATCTATCATCATCACAAAACTTTTTGCCTTGGCTTCATTGCATTCTTTCATGATTATAGCCTTATTTATAGTGGTTTGACACTTATTCTCATGCTCAATAGAACACTCTACTTCATGTTTATAATGTCCATCAGTAATATTAATATGAGGTTCATGATTAATATCAAGGAGAGTTAGCTTAATTAGTTATTCAAACTCTTGAAATACGGCATGGAAATACATCCATAGATCATCTTATTCTTCTTGATGGTTATCACATCCATGGACTTATTCATCTTGAGTAGGAAGAATGGCATTGTCTTCATCATTATCATAATATATCATACTTTGAAAATCATCATCATCATGCATATTAACAATATATTTATCCTCACCATATTGTGGAAAAGTATCATGGAGGCTTACCTCAAAATGTTCATCACCTTCATAAGGGATGATGTATGTTCTAAGGTCTGTCTCTTTAATGAATGCATATGGATCATACCCATAACTTTCAACACCATACTCATATATGAAAAGGTTATGGATAACTTTAATTTTTTAAGATGATCCATCATCTATAACATGATATTCTTGATCATTGATGGTACAATTTAGATTAGAACTTGCTTCCACATATGGCTCAATGTCAAACTTGGCCAATGGAAAGGTGGAAGATTTTTAAATTTGGTAGAGGGTTAAACAATGTGAGTAAAATAATCAGTGAGGGATACACCACCATGTCTTTATGGTTTAATATTGATATGTATTTGGGATAAATTCTCTTGAATTATTTCCTTTTGATCAAGTATGTGGAGCACTTCCCAAAGAGATATACTAGTTTTTATACTATTTAAATAATCAATGATATTCAAATAAGGAACACTCAAATTTTATTGTATCCTTAGAGGAAATGAATTGAATTGAGCTTGAGGAAATGGATTACATTGAGTTACCCTCCCCACATTCTTATTTTTAAGAGGTTCATGACTTGTAGGGGATACCAAATTTGCATTCACACATTGTGGCCTTGGAGGAGTATTGTTTGGACTTGTGTCTACATCATGAACATCTCCTAAAGCTCTCCTCTTTGATACTATGTTGGATGAAAATTAAGTACTCTAATTTAGGAAAAATTTATCTTCCACTTGAAAGTTTTAAAGGCTCACTCCTTGAGGATACCATCCTTCATTTATTTCTACTTGCATAGAGTTCTCATCTTTTACTATCAACTGAGGAGTAGATCCTTCTTGAGCTATGAAAGAATGCCCTTCACCTACATTGGAATTCATATATTATCCTTGGGGATATCAATATTATCCTTGAAATAAGTTACTATGGATTGGAACCATAGATCTTGTGTTGGGAGTAAAGGTTATATTATAGGCATTGGGTGGCCTATTGAAGTTAGGTTGACCTTGTCCCCTCCCTTAACCATATTGATGAAGAGGGAATCGATTTTATTGTGGAGGATAAGATTAGGGGTTTTGGTGAAATCCATATTGTATATTTCATTTACTAACTTAAGCTTCTAAGACCTTATATCTTTCCTCCCAATAAATGGTATCTTCTAACTTCTTTGGGGCATCTCTAGACTTGTTTGAACTTGGATTTAGAGCAAGAATTGGAAGAGCAATAGACATGTTAGGAAAAATAGGCATAGATAATTTTAGGAGAATCTTATCATCCTTTATTAAACCATTCTCAGCTTTAATTTCTATATGATAGGCTTCAAGCAAAGTGTACCCACCCATGGACTACAACATGGCATCTATGTCAATCCCAATAACTCTTAGATATGTTGGGAAAATAAAAATTGTAGGGGGTCTCATGGGAGGTGGAAGCCTATACCATGTTATTTGAAATGTCTCATTGAAGTTTTTCTATTATTATCATTTCCCTATTCCTAGAATGGGGACCCTCCTTTCCTCATGTTTAAAAAATGCCAAATATGGTTAGAATATTAAGTCATTTAACTGCATATGGATTTGATTTGATTTCCCATTACTTGCACTTCTATAATTTTTGGTTAATTATTTAGTCTAAATTAAGGATTAATACTTATAAATATTTGAGTTATTTTAAGTGTTCTTCAAATATTTATTTAATGAATAATTATTGACCAGTGGTGGTTCAATAATGTGTAGACAGGCTCCTGCTAAGTAAGTTTGACCTAGATCTCTAATTGGCATAAACATAGCAAGCCTCACTGGGTTTTATTGATCTAACCTTGCATTGTGTTTAAAACATTTAATTATAGATTTTTGATTTAAATTTGTCTAAAATTTGATTAAAATGGGTTATGACATCTTCAATAATTTAACTTAGTTGCTCGCTTGACCTCACAAGATGTCAAATTAAAATTACAGTCAATGACAACTCACAAGATGTCATAGTTTGGACTATGGCTTCACAAGGACATGTCTCCACCTCATCGAGCTTCGTAATATCTTAAATATTCATCACATATTTTAGAATACATATAGATTAAATGTACTAAGTTTATTTTATCTATGTGGCATCATTTAGAGATTCCACAAGGAATCTAGCCATTAGAATTCAAATCCTAGGCTAGTTTTCAAGATCTTATCCCCCAGAAGTGAGCATATCCAATCTGAGTCACCATGCATCCACCATGCATCCCACTATAGTGTATAATCTTATGAGATACAACCATGTGTCTCAAAATTAACCATATAGATCTAAGTAACCTTCCAAGGTGACACATGTCCCCTTTGGATTAATCCAAGGTCACCATATGTCCATGTTGTATTGTATCCATCCAAAGCTTGTGATAGTTCACAAAGTAGACACATAGTTGTACCCAATCAATTTGATCAAGGCTTGATGGTATATAATTATCTAAGGGTACTCTAAATAATGAAACTTGGAATAATAATGAACATAAACCCATGATAATGATCCATGTCCCCTTTGGACCCATGCAATGATGCCATGTGTAATCCCTACACTATTTTTACCTGAGATATATGAGATCAAATCTAAGAGAGATGTGTGTCTCCACCTAAGCCACATGATTAGTGCCAAGTTTTTGATAGCTTTGATTTCCTTATAAGAGAGCCACCTAGAAAATAAAAGCTTTGATTGTTTTTTAAGAGAGCCACATGGTAAAGAAAAGCTCTAATTACGTACAAGAGCAATGCATGTCAGTCCTACAACCAATCAAAGTTAAAAGGCACCACCCAAGAGATTGATACTAGTTAAAATATTCCACATTGTGTGATTAGATGAGTCATCATGAGAAATTTCATTCCAAGAGTCCACAGGGCAATCAAAAGGTGCCACATGTCCATATTTTGAGCTAACTAGGTGACTTGGTCATATTCGGGCCCTATGAATGCCTAGTTGGATCCAAGGTGGTATCCAAATGTCAAAATACATAGATAATTATATTTAAAGCTAAAAATAATGACAAATAAAAAAATTATTTAAAACTAAATTTAAATTTTGTGCAATTAATTACTAAAAGTAATAGTTTGAAGATTGTTTCAATTATATGCAAAGTTGAGAAGCTCCCCATTAATATGAAATTAAGAAAAATCACCATCGAAATTAGATTAATCAAAGTTATCTTTTAAAATTATACTCAAATAGATTATTTATATTTTAATGTGAGTCTATATCCATTTGTTCTCTATGTTGTTTATGTTCCCCCAATTTAAAGCTATTTGTAGATTACAATCTCAACTATATTGTTAGAGCTTGAAAGTTGCAAGAGGATACCAAAAATACATTGATTTATACATATAGTATTGAAAGAGATGGATCAATTAGGTACCTTTACTCTAGGTACAAGAATTTCCTTTAGAAATGATGACTTATTATTCTAATATGGTACTTCAGTTGTTTTCAAGGACACTAAGTTAATTTTTGAGGTAATAACATCAGGGGAAATGTATTATAATAACATATATTTCAACATATAATAATATAGGGTAGTTGATGAGAATGATACCATGCCTCATATAATTCAACAGCTTCAAATATACTCACCATCAATACGGTTGGTCTCCATAAGGCTATAACCAAGCCAGAGGTCATGTCATGCACTAGCCTAGTTTATATGATCTTTGGAAGGTCAAGGTGTGAAGATGGGATACTAAATTAAATATCCCAAGGGATACCAACCATTTTCATAACAATGATAATATTTTAGAATTAAAATGACCTACCTTTGCCATATATTGAGTAAAAATAGGTCATCATCGATAACTGGTACTAGGTGCACTCCCTAGAGAAGGTCTTAGCTTCATGGGTGACTGACCCAACTAGAGCTATCCTCATGGATGAAAAAGGGAAATTACCTATTAAAAAACTTAGGAAAGGAGTTAATATTGTCCTATCCATATTAAATATAATATTTGGCATCCTAAACATTGTCTATGTGGACATAAGGACTCTTTTACTATAGTAGATAATCCTTGAGTACCAATAGATTCCCCCACTTGGGGAAATTATCAAAAAAACTTAGTATATTCTATGAATCACACTTAAAATAATGGTTCCCCATTATTCATGTTTACATTATTTATGGATGATATGTGCATAATATCTCAATTAGGTCATAACTCATGATCTCTGAAGCACCAAGAGGTTGTCCCTCAGCTTTTCTCTACAATGTACATCCATTAGTTTAAGTGCAACATAAGAGTAATTGTACAAGAATTATACCTAAATGTTTATAAATCAATAATTGAGTTTGAAATGTTGAGGGTTACCTTATAATTCAATGAAAAACTAAAAGCCATGGGTAGCTACTAGTTACACCTAAGTTCCATAGTAATTAGTGTAGAGGGAGTGATGATAGATCCTCTTAGATTGTCAAGGTATGTGCCAATGGAACTATAAGAAGAAGAGTTAGCTTATAAAATTATACAAATATTTATTATAGTCTTAAAATAAGAATATACCCCCCATAAGGTTCCTTATAAATTATGGATGACCAAGATTACAAAGCGGCATGATGTTATTGTAGCTACTAGGCATAGGGATTCTTAATTATTACCTAAGGATGACTTCAAAGCTTGTGATCCTAATAAATTCATTACCAAGAAACTTTTAAAATTCAAAAAACATGTGTACATGAAGTACAAGAATCAAGAATAAGTCCATGAATGGATATACATGGATGTTATGAATGACAAGGTGGTACTCAATAATGTAGTGAGGAAAAACATCAAGTTGGAAATGAGACTATATAGAGATAAGGAAAAGGAATATATTATAAATTATCAACCAACACAAAATCATAAGATAATTTTTCATTTTTATTATGAGGAAGGGTAGAATGAGGGAAAAGAAAACAATGTTCCTCTTATTAGAAATATGCCATTGAAACCTCCATTTATTGCCACTTCAAGTAGTCAGAGCCCTCCTCCAAGATTCAATCAAGGGGGATATATAAATAATCTTCACCCCTCTGAAGGCCCATATTGATCTATGAATATAATATGGGGTCCATTATTCAAATCCTAGATTAGCTTGACCCTATTGTCATTGATCTTGGAGAATTATAAGGCATTGAGATATCTATGAAAGAATTATATGTACTAGATGGGAGGAATATTGAGAAGGTATAAAAAAGAAAGAGAGAACCCAAGACTACCATGAGGGAAGAAATAAACCCTCCATAAGATTCTCAAGTGATTTTAGAGCACATAATCAGACCTCAAGATCTTAATGTAAGTACTCTCCCACTACCTTCTTTCTTGATTGATAGTACTTCTACTTCTATTTCTAGTTTTACTCCTGCTCTTTCTTTTGCTTCTACTTCTAAGTTTTTTCCTCCTAATATTGTTTCCCCGTCATCTCTTCCATCAATAAGCACAATTTCAATAACCACCAATTAGTCCTTAGTTGACACTATCATGAGCCAAACTAGTAATTCCTTTAGATTCACCTTCCCCCATTTTTTTCCTCATGCCACTATAAATATTTCTTATCCCTAAGTAGCCATGACAAGTTCCTAACTTTATATTGATTCCCATACACCTACAAGGCTATTAAGTCCCATTTCAAATATATTCACCTTCCAAAATCCACTTAATATTAATATAGCTATAAATGTGAATGTGCCTCTGAAATTACCTTCATTCATTCTTGACATGGGCCCTATAAGATCTCTACTTTACACACATAGGAAAATAGACCCCATGAGATTACATATTCTTGCTATAGCCCTAGCCTCTACCTCTACCCAATAACTTTCATTACAACTACCTCTAATAAACGCAATATGTACTATCAACCAAAATTAGGTCAAAAACATTATACAGGTAGCCAAACAAGAGAGACCTTAGGTTGTCCTATTTGTGCCATAAATTAACATGAGGTTTGATGCTACCATAGGTACAATGAAGAGTGTGGTGATAAGGCAAGTTGAGAAACTACAATTAATCTCAGTGGTAGCCCATGAAAGTGAAGAGTCCCTCTTCACTTTGATAAGGAAGAGGAAGGTTGATCCTATTGAAGTGGATGCATATGTAGAGGACCCTATGTCCATAGACTAAGCCCAAGTAGAATCCATAGTAGCCTTGATGAAAGGCATACAATAAGAGATGAAGAGACTAAGGGAACATGTACTACCCATAGTGATAGAAGACACCATATCCTAGGTAATCAATGTAGTTATAAATGTCTTCAACCTATACAAATTCATGAAGAGAAGATTTGAATATGGGACCCAATAGTTTAATGTGGTCATTAACATTAACCAAAAACTTGTACTCTATGATGCCAAATAGGAAAACCTAGGTAGATTTGTAAGAAGCAACAAGTTCCAAAACCTTAAGGTGTTTCCACTGGAGGATTTCATCCTAGAATAAACCATATTTATGAATATAACAAGGATATTAAATAGGTGGTTGTATCAAGTCAAATATGAAAGTACATCCTTAGAGAATATATAATTCAAGATTACCCTATTACTAAAGGTTTTCATGGTTAATATGGTGACCAAACCTAATGTCACCTTTATGGATGACCAATGATTCATGGCCCAAATAAATTTTTTCATTAAAAAGTTCTAGAAGGATATATCTAAGGCTAAGATAGATAATTAGGTAATGAACACTATTTATTTTTCCAACTAGAGGCTAAAGAGAGTAGAGGCCATTAAACAAGCACTAAGGTTGGTACTTGTAGAATATGGAAGGATCATTCAAGAAAAAGATGAATTATTTTAGCCCATGATCCTAGATTTTGGCCAAATTAACCAAGATTACTTGGATTTCACATAAATATGGACAAAGGAAGAGGTAGATAAGAAATAATGGAAGCAACAACAGGCATCCTAGAAAACTCCTCTAGGACCTTAAGGAATATACAATTTTATTTTATAAATTCAAAATGTAGAATATTCCATTGTAATATGTAGTATTTTGGCCACTTGGATATATTTGGGTGACTTGTCATGGTCCCAATTGAACTTTTATAGGAAGTCTTGAGGCCTATATATAGGGGTATTCCCCCTCATTGTAATCATAAATAGTTTTTATAAGAAATAATGCAAGAGAGCCAAGAATTTGAGAGTTTGTCTATGTGAATTATTATGTATGTTATGTGATTTATACTTCTCATGATTTTAGAGAATTAATGGTTTATTTTTTTATAACTAATTTGGTAATAATATCATTATATGTATCTATTAGTTTGATTTTAACACTATGCTAACAAATCTATTAGTATATGTGTTGTATTTTCATCTTATTTACAATTAGATGTGATTATGAAATTTAATGTGAATGATTAACTATTATTCAACATATGATTTTAGATATATTAATTTATTTTCCTTTGAGGATTAAACTATGTTCATTTGACTTTGAGTATTACACTAGGATCAGTGAATACTAGTTTTGTATGTTTTTATCATAGAAGTTAGAAGAATTGACATCTTTGATCATCTAAAGCAAACCTTGTTTTATACCTTACCCTACTCACCTTTAGACATACCTCATGGATTAATTTATATTATCTCATTTTTAAAATATTAGTGATTTTTTTGTGTTTGGGAAATAATTGGCAAAGTTAGAAACAGTTTCACAAAGATTAACAAGAATAAGATGTTACTATCTAATATGTGTTATACCTAAAACAAAGTCTACTTCTAGACTTATATGTGGTGACCATATCTCTACTTTTTTTCTATTTATAATAGTATATGTATAAATAACTCAATCCCTAAGTCTTCCAAGAGTTAAAATTCAGTTCATTATTTTCCCCCTGTTCTCTAGTGACACAAGGAGCACATTAAGTGCATCAACAAAATTCATGCATAGTTTTGTTAAGACCAATTTTAATCACATTTAGTTGATGAATGAGTGATTTTTTATCACTTTTATCTTCAAATATTTGAGTCAACAACTCTCCAAACTCATACCAAGTGGTGATACATCCTCTCGATAATGTCCTATACCAATCAAGGGATTTTCCCCTAAGAGACATGGTAAGTAATCTAAATACAATGTTAACCTCAGTGACATTATGGAAATTTCAAAAGTTAGAAATGTCCCTAATATGCTCACTTGGGGTGATAAGACCTTCACTATTGAAAGTTGGAACACTTTTGGTGGCATTGGGAGGGATAAGATCATAGGCATTGAGGTGTATAGGATTTCAAGTATTTATGGATGGGAAATCATGTTTCCTAGCCATGTTTTCCTCAAATTCCTCTTCAATCTCTTGTTATTATTGACTTGCAATGTCTTCTTGATCTTTAAATGTCAAGATAGGCTCAAAATATTGAAATTCAAGGGGAAGTTCAAGTTGAGGGAGTGGGTTAATAGGATATTTGCCTATAAAAGTAGTTAAAATATTAAGGACAATGAATAATAAATAAAATTAATAAGAAAAATTGGTCTATAACCCAATATTACCTTCACTAGAGTCTCCAAATGCTGAGTATAACACATGTATGTAGCTATGATGTTGTCAAGACCAACATTCACCTTGACAAGATGTGCTTGAGACAATGGTCCTATTGGGCATGATAAAATTATTATCACTAAATTTTTAACCCTTGAAGAGGTTTTTAAATCCTCCTCCAAATTTATTGAAATGTTGGATTACATTTAGGTTTGTGAAATGCCTATAGTAGAGGTAAACCTCTAGATTGAAAGGGCTAGCTCTCTAGATTTATCTTTGATAGATTATCACCTATACTAATTGATTTATTAAATGAAAATAGATATAAAAACATAAAATTAACCTATTATAACTATATTATACACCATATTTATCTATACTAGACTACCATATACTTTCACTATGAAAGATGACTCACAAGACTAGCTTTAACATCTTAGATTACTATAACATAAGTGTTTCAAATATGAAGGTGATATGCATTTAATTTCTCAAGGTGAATGAAAAAGAGGTATGATTATAGATACTAATTCTACTCATTACACTTATATATAGAAAAAAAACTTACACTTCATGTGACCTATTAGAGAGTAAACTACTTACACAAAATATGAAAGAATAAAGAGAGCATAAGGATAGATGGTTATAACTTGTCATTACACTATGAAAAACTTCACACACTTAGAAAATAATTTATTAACTCAAAAAATAAATTTAAATCTTTATTCAAATTAAATTACAATATTTAAACCATTAGGGTTTTGCCATACTAAGTGTGGACCCCTTTACAATGCCAAAATGGATTGAATATTTAGAGCATAGGAGAGGAGAGAGGAGTGAAGTTTCAAATTCAAAATTACAAGTGTCAAGGATTATAATCCAATTAAAATTCAATAAAACAGAGTCAATTAATAGTTAATGAGGTCGTCTTAGACATATTTCAATCACAAACATGATATATCCTGAAGTTGGCAAAGGGACACTTCATGTCCTTCTTGAAACTGCCTTCTTAATGATAAATCCACCTATCTATCTTGAAATACCTTAGTATTCCTTGACACATATCCTCTATCATGAGAAGGTGGAAATATTATTATTACAAGACCTTATATGCTTCTCTAATTGATGATCTTCCTTTTATCACTTGTTGCTTTCTTTCTTACATTAACTCATTATCCCTCTAGGACTCAATTCTCAAATTTATTACTTAGATGACCTATAAATATTCAAGTATATTCATTTCATATGTGTTATAAATTTTTTTATAACCTATTTTCCTTATATTTCATTATGCAGACCTTAATAAGAACTCTAAACAACATTTCTCATCTTCAATTTAACTAGTCACTTTGATTTTCAATATCTTGCTCAAGACTGCTTGCAATAACCAACTTAGCATAGGTATTTTAATGCATAACTGAGACAATAATTGGATATGAGGATTTATATAAGTCTCCACACACCTTCCATAATTTATTTTAGCTATATATTCCTTTGTGTACCTTTGGATTACATTAAAACTTGTAAAAAATAGAGAATTAGGCTTGTCCGTATAAGTGACAGTATAGAATAAAGCGATGTCAAGGAGCCTGAGTTAATTTCAAATGGATCAAAAACACTTTCAAGGAAAATTTTCCCCAAATATTAATTTCCATTCATATTTTATTCATCAAGATCTTGAGATGCTTCTAAGAGGGTTTTAGGTCATTTAGGTTCTTAGTGATGATTCATAAAGGTTAGATGCTTATAATCCAAAAAAATTACACTAAATTTGAATATATGACCCTCCTCAACTATCCATAAGTTCTTGAGGTCCCATAAAAATTTTCCATATAGATATGAGGAAAATAAATTAGATTTTGGAGTTCCTACTTGCATCCTAGATAGCCCTAAGGTAATTTTGGGCCAAAAAGATCAATCGTGTATTGTTCTCTAAAAACCACCATGTATAATAAACCTTACACACTCACATCAAAGTTTTTAAATTTATTTATAATATCATATGGTTAAGAAAGTGTCATTATAATCCATTAGGTTTTATGCCTAGCTCTAGGCCTAATAGGCATATACTTTGTATTTGGGTATATGACCACCTATGTGTGTTTCTAATGGTTTTAGGTGATTCTCCACACTTTTTTGTATCCAATTAAACTCTAAAAATCATCCTAAATTAATTAAATACTCTTCCATTCATCACTTTACCATTCATATACTAGGTCTATAAGATTGCCTTGATAGTGAAATGCCACTTGTCTGAGATAAAATAGAGGACACTTCCCCTATTGGTTTTACTTGAAGAGACCATGGCGCTATTTTTAGGTCATGATGACATTTTTAACCAAGTCCCAAATCTAGATCACACTTGAAGAGGACTTAACACCTCAAATCCTTAAGACTTTTCTTGTGACTGTGATTATGTGCAAGGTTGATTGAGTATGAGGTTAAAATCCACTTTGATCAACATTATCTATTTATTTCTTATGATAATATCATGAAACTATATGGTGTCATCACTATCATATTTATTTAAATGTTCTCACCCACTTTACACACTAGTATACTAACTAAAATATATGTTTCATTAGCCTATATTAGTTTGTGATTGTGTAAAACTATAGGTGTGCATATTAGGGAAGTTGAGAGATTCTTGTAGGTGTAAGTTCTTAATTGATCACTATATTTCACATATTTGATTTCTCCTTGGGATAATAGAACCTATCAAACCTTTTTATAACTCACTCCTATATTCAAAACCATGATATTCTCCATATATCATTAATGTGTTATATGTCATTGATACATTGTAATGTTCTAGGTTCTCTTGGCTTAAAGGCACTATGTTTCACTAAATCTTTCAAGCAAAAACTTGACTAAATTGGAATCCATTCAACCCTCCTCCTCCATTGACCTATAAACTTTGTCTTGTGCTCAGATATGTTCTTTAGGCCTAGGTTATAATTATGATACCATTAATCTTACACAAACCTCCTAAACATTCACCACAAGATGTTACTATGTATTAGATAGGAAGTCTTTTTAGAGAAGTTGAGACAAGTATTACCATTTGTAAATTTATTCAATAGGATATAGGTGAATATGTATGATCTTAGATTATATTATTTATACTACTTCATAATAACAATCTTATATCAAAATAGGGGTCTTCCACTGCATTATCAACCTTCACTACTCTCAAGACATCCTATCACTCTACCTCAACTGACTACATAGTCATAGTCTAGTGTTCATACTAGGTCCTTATATTATCTTCCCTTTGTTGTCTTTGAGTTCTTTTAATATATATTTAATACAACCTTCATTAGAGAATCATATCAACCATGCTATGAGGGATTGGACACAAGTGTATTACCTTGACCTAGAGATACTTATAGGAGATGAAACTCTACCATTACCAAAACATTATTCTACAAACTTCATTAACATTCACTTTTAACACAAGAGATTGATATTTCCCATATATACATATTCACACATGCCAATAAAATTGAAATACACAGGAAAAGGATGAATATACTCTACAAGTTCACATACAAAATTTGGTTCACATAGACCAATGCAAACAAATGAGAAAATTAAGATGTTGGGAATGTACAGTTAGCTTGGAGGTGTTAACAATATTAGTGATTTTTCATAAATTATAGACCACCAATTAAATATCCATGACCATGGAATATGATCTCATAATGACTACTAATATCCCCTAATGGCACTCACCTAAACTCCTCTTCTTTTGTACATTCCAAAAAAACAATATGACCATCTTGACCTTCACACGTGGTAGATGACCACCTGTCCAAGAGTGTGGTAAAGCCTTCACATATGCCAGATGAGTCATTTAGTTTATACAACTACCTAAAACTACTATTCTATAATTGACCTCCTTCTTTATACATTAAACCTATTTATTTTTTAATTTCAAACCTATTTTTTGACATTCCCTAACCTATGGTATATTATATTACATCTTGAAACATTTATCCTCTTGTGTAAAATCATACATTTCACTTAGAATAACCAAAATGTGGCATAATATGACATAAGACCAACGAGGCAAAAGTGACAATGATAAAAACATATTATTTGACCTCATTAATGACCATGGTGAAAATTTCAAACCTAAAAATACCCTAAGAAAATTTTCAAAATGTAGGGGGGATTGACCTAATTTTATTAATGGTGAAATTTGGTCAATAGGAAGATCATCGTAGTTTGTAAGAGTTGAAGAAGAATGTTACTAACTAGACTACATTAACATTTCTAGATTAAAAAAAGTGTTTGAAGTATATTCAAATGTGAGTGACATAACAATTAGGTAAATTTTGAGACAAGAAGAGAGACCCATCACATGTTTTATTATGAATCTAAATGATGTAAATAAGAAATAATTGGTCTCTAACTAAGATTTATATGTTATTTTATAGATGTTGAAGAAGTGCATGTTCTATTTTTTCCCAATGGAGATTATGCTCTACACATATCATCAATCAATATAATTTATCAACATTTAATGTAAATTAAATTATATTGACATGAATTAGATATAATTATTATGGAGCTACATGTTTTTCTTAATAATAAAATAATGAAATCAAACAATATTGCTAACATATTGAGTAGTATGTTATGATGAATTTTAAAATCTATTAAAAAAAAAATTAATTACATAAAATATATGTTGTACCACATTAAAAACATTAGACATGTTAGGGTCTAACATGATTTATAATGTTTATTTGTCATTTTACTCCTTTAATTGTGTGTTGATTATCATACTTGATTATTTCTCATGTATTATTAGATAAAATAATAAGATGTTTGGTAAGAAAGTATACGTAACAATAAATTAGACTTCATTTAGTGAAATGTTCATTCTATTTATATTATATTCACATCTTTTTTGAATGGTGATAAGATTATAAATAATACAAATTATGTGAGTTATTCAAATGTCACATCTAGTAAGATCTCGAACAAAATGTTTAATAATAAAGAAGATTTTGTTCACATGAGTTTATAATTTTAATCCTTTCAAGAAACTTTGTCACCCCAAACATAGTTTATGAGCTTAGATAATCTCATTTCTAGCATTTTTATTCATCATAACTTCATTTAATACATGAATAAAGAGCAATTTTTATATCTTTTTCTTAGGTTTTAAACAAATTTTGGCTTTCATTTGAACCATAATGACTAAAATTATAAACCCTCTTGTTATAATCCTAAAATATTAAACCCTATCCTAAAGTCCTAAGACCTATATAACATTATTTTGAAAGGGTTCTAATATATTCACTATAGTCATATTAACTATACTTATGTTGGCATATACATTTGTCATCTAGAAAAGCATATTCAGATGTATAAATGAAAGGGTTTTTGAATTCATATCAATTTTTTAAAGTACATATAACAATAAAGTGAATTTACACATTCAAAACTTATTGATAATGATTTTGATTTAATTTTAAAATTATAATTAGTAGTCTTGATAGGATATTTGGTCATGTCAATTAAATGACTCAAGTTGGTAAATAGTTTTGTAACTGATAGACATTTTTGTATAATGAATGGAATTTTATTCTTGGAATAAAGTTTATAAATGGTTAATGTGTTTATCAAGATAGAGAATGATATTTATAAAACTATAAATATAGTTAGCAAAGGTTTCTAAGAGTTTTTGATAATTTTTTTTAAATGGAAGTCACCACCATTCACTTAAAGAATGTATATGTTGAGCATTCAATGTGCCACCTAGCCTCTGAGCCCACTTTTTACTTGGCTACTTATTTTATCATAAGTTTTAATTAATGTGATGATTAACCCTAATTTAGATAAATTTAATGGAATATAATATAATATTTTAAATCACTTGTAATAGGTACGATGAAATTAAAATACCAAATTTTAAAAAGCAAAATAAAATGAAAGAATATTTACCATGAAAAAAATGGAAAACATAGATATTTATGTCTTAGATTTGACTATGTAAAGTTTATGAACAAATGAAACTCAAAAACAAGAACCAACCCTATAATTACATGGAGACTAAGACTAAAAATGATGAAAGCCATAATAATCCAATTTGGAATGGGATAAACTACCACTATATTCCTAAGTTGGTTGATATTTTTATTTACTAAAAATTAGTAAACTTAGATAATGATTGTTTGCAACACATTAAATAATGTTTATGTGTGGAAATTTGACCATTGGATGTGAGTGAAATACCTACAAAAAATATTATTTAAATTTGAAAGCATAGTAGGGATTATAATGACTAAAAACCTAAACAATATAAATGTGATGATATAATGGGTTGAGTAATACATAATCACCTAAATGATAATCAAACATTACCTATGTATCTAATACTCTAAATAGGGAATTAAAGCCTAATTCGTACTCCCACTTACAGTGATTCGTACAATTATGTTTTTTTAACTATATGAATACACCTAGAGATGTTCTGATGTTGCATCACATCCCACTCATCAAAGAATTAATTATTATTAGTTAGACCAGTGAAACTAATGATTAGAAGTTTCTAAATTTTATGTTATATATGAACATTTATTTTTTATATTTTATAGTTGTACTATTTTATTTCATGATCAGTTATGATTAGATGATACTACCATGTGCATTTAGATATATTATATTGTTGTGTATTGGAATATCATATGTATGTGAATTAACTTATAGATTTGTTTTCTAGTACATATATGTACATAAAATCTAAGTATTATTTTATTTTGTTGCAAACTCATACAAACTACCTTTTTATTGACTGAGGTGTTTGTAGGACTACTCCACCCTCATAAAGTGGAAAAAAGGGAGAGCATAATAAGGGATGAGGATGCATATATGATAATTGATGATAGAAAGAGTGAAACCAAACCCATATACACACACATAAACTCTTTAATATTTAAGTAAATTAAATGTTGATGGTGTTTTGTGAATGTGTTAAGTGTTTTATTTTTATTAGTTGTCTCTATGGTTAATATTTCATGCTTACATTCATTATGAGTTTATTATTTATCTTATGGTAGCATAACCAATTTTTGATAGATGTTATTGATTAATATAATATGTTAATATATTAATATGCATTGTCCATTTGATTCTCCATGAAACCATTATATGGGCTAAACTTTGGTTATTGAATTATACATATGGTAGAATTATTTTATTAATTTCAAACCCATATAGTATTAGGTGTTTATTAAACCATGTTTTAAATTTAAATCATGGATAGGTTGTTAGATTTATATACTACCTATTATTGTGGCATAGGGAGGAGAAAATAGGGAAAAGGGGCACCCATGCAATTATATTAAATGATATGTGTAACTTCAATTGGTTTTAGGTTTTTTATAAGTTTATAATAGCTTTATTCCCATGAAAAATTTTAATCATAATGGGAATATTGAGAATGAAATTAGTTTTTCTGTTCGTATGATTTCAAGTTCAATTTTCCATTTGGTGAAAGTAATAGTTTTGTGTGTAGCTTCCATGCCTAAAACAAGGTATGAAATTTAATGTTAATAAGATAATATCATGCATTAATTAATTCAATTTCCATTATGGTGAACTCATAGGCTTGTAGGAGAACTTCCAAGTTATGTAAAACATGGAGGAGAGAAAAGATAATAATAATAATAATGAATAGAAAATAATGGGGGGATGAAGAAAGAAAAAAGGAGTATTTTCAAGAAGGAGAGAGGCTACCAACACCTAAATTTAAACGGTCTCCATTGCAATAACCAAGTAAGTAAAGATTTGAATTTTTAAATATAAAATGTATGGGTTTATTATTATATTTTTTACAAACTTAGGTTTTATTTGGGAGTGAAATAATGAATGTTTTCTTACCTGGGTTAGTGTATATCCCATCTAAATGTATATGTTGGTAGATCTTGTGTACAATTTAGAGTTTCATATTTATAGACCTGAAGATGGAAATTGGTTCCATCCATAGGCCTATAAAAATTATATTAGAGATATTGTGAAATATACTCCCTATAATTGCATGTCATGTTCATGACATAGAAAATAAAGAATAATATTTTTGTTGATTAACAAAAAATTATTGGATTTATGATAAACCTAAGTCCTCGAGTTATATTCATTGTTATGAAACCAAGGAAAAATATCATTTGATTAAAATTTATGGATTATAAAATAACCAAGGATGATATTGTTGATCTCGTGGGTTATTATAGTCTTAATGGATTTGATTTAAAGTTATTACCTATAGGTGTATACCTTGCACAAAAATTATATGTGCATTATTTATGTAAGAAATGTTTATTTATAGCCATATTTATGTTTACATAAGTATCATTGTATATTTATTGATAAAACATTATATACACCCATGTAATATAAATGTGAGTTGTAGAGAATTAATTTGGAGTACGCAAAGGTAGTTGGTTATATTTTATAACTCATCCTATTTATAGGTATATATTTTAAATAGATTAATATAAAATATATATTTATATATTTTAATGAACCATGGAATGTTGTGCCAGGTTTATTTTGTTAATTAATTATACGCACACACATATCATATAGTTGTTCTTATTTTGGCATATAAACTCTTACATATGTGTTCAAGTCTTAATACAAATTGCACTTAGCTTATTATTACTTTTAAATAAGACATAAATGTATATATACATATAAATGTGTGTGTGTGTGTGTGCGTGCGTGCGTGCGTGCGTGTGTGTGTGTGTGTGTGTGTGTGTGTGTGTGTGTGTGTGTGTGTGTGTGTGTGTGTGTGTGTGTGTGTGTGTGTGTGTGTGTGTGTGTGTGTGTGTGTGTGTGTGTGTGTGTGTGTGTGTGTGTGTGTGTGTGTGTGTGTGTGTGTGTGTGTGTGTGTGTGTGTGACCATGTATAATACAAGACCAAATTGTACCACTTGGTAACTTAGATAATATTATAAACTTATTTAATAGTAAATACATGCATAATTATAGAAAGATAACAAAACTTTAGATGGTACCATATGGTGTTGACATATGTGGGAAAGTGAATACCTTATTTTATGGTGTTTTTAGTTGTAAATAAAATAAACTATTAAGAAAATTTGAATGGTAATTATACACTAAATCATACTTTCAAGTGCTCATATTTACTTATAAGGATTATTTTGAAATCTATAAAACTATATGGCATAATTGTGCATATGATATGCATGGGTGTGAAAAGTGAATTTATAGTAGTTAAAATATAAGTTTTACTTGATTAAGGAATTTTCAAAATAGGTAATAAAATTTTCATGTTGGTTTGAAAGTAAAAAAATAAGATTAGTAGCTTGACACATACTAATAAGTAATACTTGGGCACAAATGAGTCATTCATCGTTCTACTATATCTAATACATGAGATGTATAATGTAAAAAAGAAATGAAAAGTGTGGACTTCCTTTGAGATGAAAATAATGTATTTATCACTTAGATTATTATAATCTAGGCATATGGTTATGCTAATAATTGGGAATTATAAATGTTATTGCTTGATAAGAACATGTAATCCTTAGATGTGTAGTTATGTTATTAGAAAATAATGTGATTTATTTGTATTTTATGGATGTTTTTACCTTGTACTAAATTAAAAAAGTAAAGATATATCTTGATTTTATGATTGGTTGTACATTTAAAATCTATAGTTATTATACTTTGAAATTAGTTTATGAGATGTTACCATGCTTGATTCATTTGATAGTAGGAAATAGGTATAAAAGGTTGTTATCATGCAATGCATATATCTATTATGTGGTATCATATGATAGATTTAAATTCATTAGCAAAGAGTATGTGTGCGTGTGTGGAATTGACTTAGATCCATGAGAGATATAAATTATATAATTAAAACTTTGGACAAAGTAATGTTATAGATGAGACATTGTCATTACACTATACTTTCTAGTTTACATTTATGTGTGATGTCATAGTGTATAGAAGATTGTTTTCCATGGTCAATATGACTATTGCATATATTAGTGATCATACAAAACGTGTTTTAGTTGAATTCTTGATATCCTCCCTACTTTTTTCAAACCCTCAATTAAGAGAATGGTGACTCCCAATGGGGAGGTATCTGAGAGACCAACTATATGTGGTTGAAGGAAAAGCAACATGATGATGTTCTCCCTCTCTTCAGCTAATCAATCATCTTGGAATCATACTAATAAACAATATGATTTATGATTATTAAAACTATATAGATTATATAACTTGTATGTAATTTTTAATGTTATGAATAATAGAGTTTGTATATTTTTCTATAGCTATAAATATGTATTATTTCAGTGTACCTATGTAACCTTCACCCTATTATGCATTATATGAAGAATATTATGTTGTATTATATTGTATACTATTTTAAGGCTAAATGGATCACATATTATCCAATGGGATAATTATATCTTTTGAAACTATTATTCTATAAGTATTTAGCAGTTAAACACTGAAACATAATGATAATTATTGAAATTAATATGAGTTAAGTATGTTTAAAAACATGTGTAACTTATAATGTAACCCAATGGGGTGTAACAATTGAATACCTAAACATGTTTTGTTTTGGCTTGAATAAAATAGATTTTTGGCTTGGATGAGAAATACTTTAAATTATTATCATCAAAATTGAGAAGAATAGGGAATTTTTTCTCAATATTTCAGAAGTGCAAGTGTGCCTCTATATTGAAATTTACAAGTGGTAAAATAGGGGACTTAAGTGTAACATTAGAAGAATTAAATAGAGAAAACCTCACACTAAACATCCTAAAATATAGACCACACTATAATTGAGGGTTAAAATTTTAAAAATGACCATTAAAAAGCTCATCATATAAACCTCTGATAGGAGACAAGAACATTTTTCATATGTGTCCCCTATTAGATGTTTTTATCCTTAAAGGAAATATGTAACTTTTGGGTCTAGGGATGTATGTACATATGCTTAGAGGGATGTTTACTCATTATAAATTTTGTGTATGCATAAAATAAATATGTCCATATATGTTCTTAGGATAGAGTGAGGTGGTAAAATAGGTCTATAATAAGTGCTTAGGAAAATTAAAGTGAAATAGGCAAAAAATGACATTATCAAGTTTTTTTAATGAATTTGAGTGTCTACATTAACAACCCCACCCCACAAAAATGAAATTACTAGATTAAATTATAAATACTACCTGAGTGTATATAGCACACTTTTCATTTAGGAGAATCACCAAATAATGGAATGTGTTCCATCAAGAATCACACAATAATGTAAAAGTAGTTAAATGCTCATATGTGAAACTAAAAACTTTAAATGTAACTTAGATTTGAAAACATTGGAAATAACAAGGAAGGATTACATCTATATGTGTGAAACCAATGTTTATCTTGAAACTTTTATGAGAGATTATGCTTCCTTGAAACATTGGATAATTGGCACTTCCCATGAACCACTTGGAGAAGTTAGTTCCTTAGTTGAACCAATGGATAATTTGAGGGTGATCACGTCCCAAATTGAATTCAACTTGGATATAAAATGAAATCCATTTAGGGAAACATAAACCTAAATTTGTGTTATTTTTATTCATAAACATGAAATGGGTTAGAATTTATAATGGATTCATATGCATTAATTATATAGGGAACTAAACCTATAAGTTATGAATTATGAAATTTAACTAAATCAGCCATTATAGATTGCCTGTAGAATAAATTTTCACTTTGTTACTTTCTTCTTGAATTCATAATAATAATAGATTGGATAACATCCATGTTTCTACAATGTCCAAAAATAGAGAGTAGTATTATAAATCATGGCATGAATATGTATCATGCCACATAAATTTTTAAAAATAGCAATGTGTATGAATCTCTATCATGCCCCCATTGTGATAAATATAGAATTTGTAATTATAGGTAGATTCAAATTTTTAAATTTTGTTTGAAACTTGTGCATGAATTTGTATCATGCACCAAAGACTATATGAATCTATACTTTGTTTTTATAATTTGAGTACATATTCCCCCATAATCTTTACGAATGGTACTAAAAACTACTTTTTTCTTTGAAAAGGCTTATCTCATGTATGAAAATCCCACTAAAATACCCCACTTTGAGGTGAATCAATAGTATCCTAAAATACACTCATCTCAAAAGAAAGGTTAACTATATCATGTATAGTAATATGTAATCATTGAATAATGTAGCATGTTTGAAAATTATGTCAACATAGTAAGATATGTATGATTTTAATTATGCATCTAAATATGATGTTAAGCCTATATAAATGTATAACTAAAGCTCATAGTAGTAAATTATTAAATTAGAACTATATTCATTAGTTAGTATATTACATAGATCATGGAAATCATCAAACTTAACAAGCTCAATAGGCACACAAACACAATATTTGTAATGTCACATAATAATACCAAGGGCCACATAAAGGGTCATGTTTAAATTATTTATAAATAAATATTGCACATGAAAGGCCAAGACACACACAGAGAGGACATGTTCAAATGTTGCACAAAAAAGGCATCATGGGCCACAAATAATAAATATGTTAAATTTTATTACATGCCAAAAATTTATATCATAGAGATGCTTATTAAAATTTCACATAAGGGACAAGATCCATACATAATAGACAAACAAAGTATAATCTACTATGTGCATGTAATAACATCAATGAAGCATAGAACTTGAAATTTATTCCACACCATGTATATGTAATGTGGTCATATCTTATAAAATATCATCTTCATGTACACAATTTAAGATAGATATGTAATAAATAAATTTATAATTGTGTGTAGATCAGTAGTATAGGATTCATAAAATGATAACAACTATAAATATTATAACCTATGTAAAATATGCCCCCAATTTAGCAAGGCTAATAGTTAGAGGCAATTTCAAAATCTTAGTGTATGTGAAATTTGTATGTCATGCATAACACTTAAAAAAACCATTAAAATACATATGTGATATAAAAATAGTATTCTATCTAATAATACTGAGATAAATAACATATTCCAATGATGTAAACTAGGTATCTAATCATGCTCATGTCCTAATTTTATATTTGTAGAATATTTTGAATCCTTTCTTTTTTTGAAATTTTTTTTTATAGGTTTGGAATTTTTAAAATTAGAATAAGAAAGGCTAGTGATAACCAATGGTTTAAAAATATAAAAAAGGAGAAAGATGTGAAAAATACACATGTGTCAATTTGAATTATGTACAAGAAATGATGACAAAGACATATATGAGCAAGATTCCCCTACTATATATGTGAATTATGGATACACATACTATTTTTCACTTTATAAATTACTAATTCTTTCTCTTTCATGGATTTTTGATGAATTTATTTGCTTGAGATCACTCTTTAAAGGGTTCACTAGGAATGGGGTGGGAAAGTCTCATGGTGATTTGTGAGAAATGTTACTATTCTATATTGGTTACCCCATTTCTACTATCACTTTGACATAATATAAGTGTCTATATATTTAAATATCATGTATATCTCATCTAGATTTTATAGTTTCTCTATATCCTATGGTATTGATCTTTTTGATACTATCTATTTTGTTGGAGTCATTGTCTTCAAACCAGCTAGTGGTTTTGGTTATTTTTAACTAGATATGTTGGGACCTATCCACACTCACATGAAGGGTAAGATTGATTTTGGATTTAATTGATTTATTATTTATATGTAAACTATTTTTGCATGTAAAATTTTTGAGGTGCATAAATATACAGTATTCTCTTGTAGTTGAGGTGATTAAAATAACCACTTGGTTGTTATGAAAAAAACTCACATGATTATTTAATAGGAACCCCATTTGTAGTATATGAGATAGGATATATTGTATTTTAAAAAATATTTAGGCCACAATATGAGACATATTGTATTTATATAATTGAAGTTATGGTAATGGATCATCATAATTGATCCTATAATTAAGAAAATATTAAACGATGAGATCCTAGTTGATAGTTTTCTAAACTCCAAAGAGATTTGATCTTAATTATGCCTTCATCCTGCTTTCACTATATCATCCATATTGATATAGGTTTAAGCCTATTTTTTAACATTTATATTGTATCTACTTGACTGATACCATTTTGTGTTAGCTAATTTCTATCAACTATATTCCTCAAGCTAACACCATTAACTTGGTGTTTAGGTTTAGTTTTGGGTATCATATAACTATATAAGGGTAATATTTTATTCATATCATATCATATATAATTTATTCACTTTGATCTCGATCACACATTTGTATAAGAACATTTGGGAGAGTTAGTGGCTTAGAATCTTATCTTGAGGATTTTCATCATGTGGTATCTTTTAATCTCTATAGGATCACTTGGGAGTTCTTCTTTGAGGATATATTGGGTATTAATCCAACCATTCAAGGTATTTAATCTAAAACATCTCTTGTAAATATCCACTTGATCCAAATGGTATATTTAAGAATCAATGCATCCAACACAAGTTAAGTATTTCTATTCCTATACATTTTCATTTATTTACTTCATATATTAGTTTTTTATTATTGTTATGTGAATAGATGTATGTTTATCATTTTTTATTCCTCTGGCACACTAAATAAGTTGGTGTGTCTATATTATTTCTTAGACCTTATATAAATTAACTTAGGTTTTATAAACCCCCATTTTTTGATCACTTCACCTTCCACATTTACAATCATTCTAACCCATCCTCCAGTTTAGTTAAGGTAAGTACAGTGAGAGCTACATCCTTGTGCCATAATCTTAGGCTTTGGAATCCATCCTATTGACATTCACATCATAGGTAACCCTTTGATATATATATATATATATATATATATATATATATATATATATATATATATATATATATATATATATATATCAAAGGGTTACCTATGATGTGAATGTCAATAGGATGGATTCCAAAGCCTAAGATTATGGCACAAGGATGTATCGCTCACTGTACTTACCTTAACTAAACTAGAGGATGGGTTAGAATGATTGTAAATGTGGAAGGTGGATATGTGTGTGTGTGTGTGTGTGTGTGTGTGTGTGTGTGTGTGTGTGTGTGTGTGTGTAATTAATTTGGTCCTTACCTAATCATTTAAGTATCATTGACTATATTTTATTGACCATATTAAAGTCCTAGTTTATTGAGAGAAAGATGATAATTTTAAGTCATCATATCATGTGCATAACTTATGGTGGACTAGATCAATTTCAACTTTTTAATCATATATTCTTTGAATTTTTTTCTAAACCATCATCATAATTGTATCAACTAGTCTAATAAACTTTTATAATTGTTTGTAAATAGTATTTACCAATGTGGTATCATTTTATGTTTGTCTAGACTATATTGGCCAACCTGTTATATTTTTTATGTGAAACTAAATAAGCCAACCCAATATAATTTTATGTTTTTAATTTGAATTTATTAGTATTATAATGTTATTGTATAGCCTGATATTGATCAATTTTCATGTTTAATTTCATTATAATTTCACTACATGCTTTAAGTTTAGATTTTGATCTTTATTTTTATTTTGTTTTACCTATGAACTATGTTATAGTAGTTTTACCTATTAACTATGTTCTAATAGTTTTAAAACTATATAGGAGCTATAATTTTTTTCTAGGTGGTGATTTGTTTTACTAACACCATGGTATAAGAGGTACTTACCCAATAGTAAATCAACTAGATAAAATTATACAAGGACTTTAGTTTTCATGTACCTCAAGGTATATCAAAAATGCTTGGGGATTATGTATTTTAATTGAGATATAAAATAAAATTATCTATTTTATTTTTTATTGCACCAATAAGGAGTTATACTTGGAAATTTACTCTTAACATACCTTAGAGATGGGGTAGTGTAGCTACAGGTACAGTGGAATCCTATGTAGTATGTTCACTATTTTATGATTGGGATCAATATCTTTAAAATCCTATAAATCAATCAAATATTTTTTTATTATACTTACCTATCTTTATTTTCACAAATTAGTTAGCTAGATTTAAATTTTCCTAATTTAAAAACTATATTATCCAACCCAATAATGCTCTATGTTGTGTTTGTGAACTACATCCACCAAGCTGATACAACCTATTATGTTCATGTACTACATCATCTAGCTTGATATAACTATGTGTGATTTCCCTACTGCATCATTGGCATGATACACTTATCTATATTTTCCTTGTTTAATCAACTATCCTAATACAATATTATAGTATAATCAAACTATATTGATCATTTTTACCGATTCCTTATTAATAGTATATCAACCATCCTAATATAGTTGTCTTACACAGTTACTAATATCACCCTTTTTAATAATTATGTTAGCCAACATAATACATTTTGTTCTAATATTTAATTATATCAACTAAATGAATATATTATTTTGTTATATCCAAAAATATAGTATATTGGGTTTCTTGATACTATCAATTTTATATAAATAAATATCTTATCCCACATTATATTTACAACTCATTAATCACCATGATGTCAGCTCTTATAATATTTCTTTAAAGCCTCAATCCATTCATATTTTACATGGTTTATTCTTTCTTACATATTTTCCCACCATTTAAGTAAACTCTTCATGGCATATTTTCTCTCAACATCAATCTATATCTATCAAATACAACATCATTGAAATCATCCAAGCTGGTAATCTAGAATACCCTACCTAGATAGTTAATAACATTGATGATAACATTGATGATAGTTAATAACAAATTGTTGATGAGGAAACTGAGTGGGAAAGCACTGAAAGTTCTGAGGAGGAGATTATGGAGGAAGAGGAAGGAATGGATAGTGGGGAATCTAGCTCTAAGGAAGAAGGTAAAGATAAAAGTGAGAATGAAAAAGAAGGGGACACTATAGAGGAAAAAATAGAACAGAAAAACTATGATCTTGAGGATAATCAGCAAGTGTTGGTGGAAAGTGAAAAAGAAATGGATGTTTTATTTGAGTATCCTACTTCGAAAACAAAGAAGGAACATATAGTTTAGGATGCCTATCATGCAATGGAGACTAGAGAACAAGTAAAGGATGATCTTGTCCACAATAAAAGCCCTGTTCAAACTAAAGATCAGAAAATAATGGAAAGGGAGGATCAAATTGAAAAGGATGAAGTCAATACAAAAGAGAACACTGAAGATTTTAGTGATGTTTGGCAGAATGATAGGAGGCATCCCTTCATGAATTCGGCCAAATGCAAAGCAGATGTTATCCTTCAAGTTGACTCGTGGATGTATAAGGAAATAATGTGCCTTAAGAAGAAAATGGAAATAATGGAACATAATCAGGAAGCTGATTGAAATGAAATCAATAATTTGGAAATGCAGATAAGAGATATTCCTATCAAACTTAAAGATTATGAGAAAAATCTAAGAAGGCTCATTAAGTAAAGCAGAATGAAGATGGAGGAGGTTACTTCTAGCATATGTGCAGGTACTACAAACATTAGAAAATGAGCTAATGAGGAAAAAAAATCTTTGGAGGGCCCTAGTAAGAGGACTAGATAGAGCTCAAGGAAGAAAGCAATGCAAGAGGTTGCTACGTCAGCTGCAATATCCATACAGGACACTCCTGTGATTGGAAAAGAAGCAGTGAAGATGATCCTAGAATTAAAAGAATAGGGTCTTTCTGCTCTTACTATTTTGGTCCTTTTAGTTGGATGTTATAACTGGTTCCATTTTCTATTTATTTGTTTTCTTTACATACTTGAGTTTCTAGGTCTCTGTAAAACCTGGGGTCTTTCTTTTGATGATCTTGACTTGTGGTTTCAGGTCCCTATAAAACCTATTTTTGATACTGCTCAGCAGTAGGTGTTAGGTTTGTTTTACCTGAGGGTGTTATTGTTATATCCTTCTTCCTATGTTTTAGGGTTTTGGGGTCCCTTCAAAACCTATTTTTACCTTAATCTAAAACATTGATGATAACATTGTCTACACTCCCAACAAGAGTAGTGGTCTTAATAAAATTCATTCATTCACTATGACAGTTGGGCAACCCAAAACCAATGTTTGGAATATTCCTCTAAGACTAATGTTGGTATCCCTCTCTCCCAATCCTATTCCAAATAATTATAATAAAATTTGACCTTTAAATCCATCATAAGTCCTTTCATAAAAGGTACAAGATATGACACTTATGAAAGCTTCTACTAGTAATCAAATAAGCCAAATGCAAAATCACATGTTTTAAAATGGATATTCAACTACCTTACATCATTATGAACTAGCCAAATTAGAATTATATCTTCCCTTCTCATAGATATGTTAATGGAAATATCATTCATCAACCACCAATTCATAACAAGATGCTTTAAAACCTTTAGAACAAACCATTATCTCCCTTCATTATGTCCCTAGACATTAGAAACATTTATTCAAATATCACATATGATGGGACTAAATCTCATACCTTACATTTTACTTTTTTTTTAAATATCCATAATGAATGGGTTAAATCTAACACTTATTATACAACCAAACTTGTATCCAAAATATTTACTGGAGATGCACTATAATGGTACAATCAACTTCCCCAAATTTCCATCAAGTAACTAGAGGATTTAGTCAATGCTATATTTAATGAATTAAAACATAATTAAATTCTTGAAAATAGCCTTATAAACCTCATTAATTTTAAATAACTTCATAATAAATTCTCCCATACTTTCATCAAATGATAGAAGTCTTTAGTGCATAAAGTAGATCATAACAAGAGAAATGATAACCTTTTCCAAATATTTGTTACCACTTTTTAAGATAATTTTCAATATAAGGTTATGATATTCTATCTTTAAATTTTATAAAAGGTTTTAGACCAATAATAATGAAAAAAAAACCTTGTGTCTAAGTTTGAACCTTCACAAAATCCCAAAAAGGACACTTTTTAAACTACAACGAATGTTGTCAATAGTAATTATTCTTAAAATAAGCCTCCCTAACCCAAAGTGGGAGTATATAAATTAGATAACCAACTTCGCTACCACCCTTTCTTTAGTATATAATAAATTAAGAAGTTGTTATCTCTATTCAAACCATTCATCTGTAATATTATCCCTCCTGCATCCTAACAAGTATTTCTATTTTCATCCCAACATTGATCACTCTTATGGGACATGTTACAAACTCAAAAAAAATGGTGATAGATACTATCTTGTTATAAAAGTTTAACCATGATGCTATTACCAAATAGAGTCATAAAAAATAACTTAAAGACTCTAAACATTGAACTTATAATACCAAATCTACAAATCCAAAACCTCAAAAATCATCTCAATTGTTAGATCCCAATACACAACATTTCAATTAATACACTTGTGTTATTGATGTTGATTATGGTCAGTATTATACCAATTCACAATATCTAAATTTATCAAAGGTCAAATATCATTATAATCCTAGTTAAAAATATCATGTCACCAAACCTAAGAAGCCTTATCTTCAATACCAACTTCTTAAGGACACTATTATTAAAACAACTACGTCATCTTTTGATTTTATGCTAGTGATGAGCGTACTCCACCATTGGATATAAACCTAGTACCTCAAGTACCTCCAATCCTTATAATATCATTCCTCATACATTCATAATTACTAATCAAGCTAAATCCTTTTATTAATCCAACCCTAAATAAAAATTTTAACTCCTGGATGAACTTAATTTCATGCCTTAAAAAATTCCTTTAATGGAACTCATGAGAACATTACCATATCATTAGAAACTCCTCATGAAATAATTTAAATACATTATAGAGTCTCCATAAATTAAACCTAAATAACTTAACAAGAATTTTGAAGGTCCAACACCTATGTAAGTTTATGTTATTGAAACCATTTCTTAGCCTTCTCCTTCTAAGAATTTATTTATAGAGTTTCCTGAAGAAGACATGATAAATGATGAAAACATTTTGTATATAATGACCCACCCCTATTTATTAATATTTTGATAAAAAATACCTTAATAAGAAAGGTTTTGGTGGATGAATGTTAATCAATTAACATTACTTCCCTTTGGTTAATCTATAAAATTAGATATTTCTAAGATGGCCTTAATCAAACTTGACTCAAATGTCATGGATTTGATAAAACCAATCAAAAAACTATTGGATGCATTTGTATTCCTCTCACTATAGGACCCAAAATAGTATGTACCAATTTGATGTTTTTATATCTTCCAATCTTTTATAATCTTATTTTAGGTCTTCCTTAGACCCATCACATGAGTGTTATCACAACTTCCAATAACTAATTCATTAAGTTCAACCATGAAGGCCAAAGTAGAAAAAATGAAGTAGTCCCAAAACTATGGGGTATAAAAATAGTTAATCCTAAAACATAATGTTATATACCCACCATCCTCATATTAATATTCCTCCTCTCCTTGAATTTTTAAACATGCATCTTTAACTCCATGTTACTCTTATAGATTATGATGATTACAAACCCAATGAGTTGAAAATTATCTATAATACCACTCAATTACTTCCTTACATATCAAAATGGCTTCCTCCATATCTTATTCCATGAGATAAGACCAATCCTATGATAGATGACAGTTCTAAAAGTCCTTCCCCATGAAATTTTAGTGAAGCCTCTTGCAAAATATATGATTTTATATTCAATGATTTTGGGGTATGAAAGTTATTTCAAGATCCTGTATATTTATCTCCTAATACTTTCATTAACATGATTTTGTTTACAAAATACACACCCATTAAAATTTTGCATCTAACTATTAACCCATGGAACATCTCTCTATCATATGATGTTGATTATATAGTTTACCAATCCCACTAAAGGAACTTAGACATAATTCATTATCAAAGTACTCTTTGTAAAATGCATGATTTTAATCAAGATGTTTACTTATTTCATATTTCCTCTATTTCATATGATTATACTAAATTATAACCTTAAGGTTATGTCCTTCCTACAAACTCTCCAGTTGAAAACACTCCATGGGTTGTCCAAAAACATCATATTTTTCTAGCTTATCTAATGTTATCAGGAAACTTTATACCATTAAAATCATCTCCAATAGTCTCGATTATATTAGCTGGCCTGATATCAATTAGCATTTTACTCGATATATATTATATAATCTAACCCCATATAGTCCAATCTTTAGTCCATAATTTCACAATCCAATCATTACTAAGCTCTGATGCATTTTATTTATCAATGTTAATTTCACTTAACTATATTGGCCAAGATGATATAGTCAAACTCAATCCTATTCTAGCTAATTATCCTAGACATTATGATATAATTTATCCTCTCTTATGTACTAGACTATATCAACTAGGTTGATATTATATAGTTAAAGTTTTTAGTTCCTACTCAATATCCCAACATTTTATTGGATACAAAAGCCACTCCATTTTAAATTTGATTAGAAAAAGCAACAAAATTATGTAACTTGAAGTATATGTTGAATATTATGCACCTTTATCTATGTTTATTAGTGAGAAAACTATATTATAATTACTCCGTGTTATTGAGCCTCAACTTCCTTTTTAATATCATAAACTTTTAAATTTCAATAAAAGGATTTCTTGAAGCCTTAATAATTTTTTTTCTAGTCTTGATACAAAAATGAATCCTAATTCTAAGCTTCCTTCAACTCCATATCGTTTTCAAGATGAAAAGTTTATTCTTTATTAATAAACTCATACAATTAACTTTAGTGTAACTCCTAATCCTAAATCATTTATAATTTATAAGGAACTCCATCCTAAAGAGAAAACTAATTATACTTTTTAAAAAAATAAATATCATGCAACCTTTTCATGGTCATATGAATATATTCCCAACATAAACCCTAGAATATTTTTCCATAACATAGTGACATATCCAAATGCAAAACCCATGCATCATAAATAATGAAAGTTTCCTCACAACATTTCCACCTTGTGTCATAATGAGATCATCAAGATACTAGATGCCAAGTTCATTAAATTTGTAGATTACTATGAATGGGTATCCAACATAGTTATCGTCCACAATAGATTCATTATGGTAATTTTCATCTATATTAAATTTCAAAATCTATACATAACCTATCATAAATACAACTTTCCTTTACCATCAATTGATGTGATTGTTTATTTTACCATAATTTATGAGATGTTATCTATCATGGATGACTTCTCAGGATATAACTAGATTCATATTACTCTTGAATATCAAAATAAAACCTCTTTTACTACCATGTGTTGAAATTATTACTATGTTAATATTCCCTTCGGTCTTAACAATGTTGGATCAACATATCCACTAGAAATGACCCAAATATTTCATAACCTCATCAATAAAATAGTGTGTGTGTGTGTGTGTGTGTGTGTGTGTGTGTGTGTGTGTGTGTGTGTGTGTGTGTGTGTGTGTGTGTGTGTGTGTGTGTGTGTGTGTGTGTGTGTGTGTGTGTGTGTGTGTGTGTGTGTGTGTGATATTATTACCACATCAAAATATTGTTAAATCCATATTCATGACATTTCCATCATCTTTGATCATATGATAAAATATAATGTTAAGCTCAATGCTCACATGTGTGTTTTTGGAGTTACCTTAAGAATGTTTTTAGGTTTCTTAGTCTCCTGCAAAAGGATTGACATATATCCCACTAAAATCAATATTATTCTCAATATGATTATTCCTATATATATTACTAATATATTCACTTACCTTTTTTTACATTCAAATTTCTTGCTAAGAAAATTACTTGATTTTTTGTGGATTTTCTATAGTTAATAACTTGATTTGACTATTACTAGTTAAGATGTAACTCATATGTTGTTATGGGGAACTTGTATGTTACTCAGATTTAATGATATGATAATTATGAGTAAAATTTAATGTATATTATTTACATTTTGATCATTTTAATTTGCTAATTCAAAATTATTTTATGATATACATGTCATGATGTTAAGGACTAACTACATGTTTGTCATGAGTTGGCCACAGGAGAGATTCATCCCTTAGAGCATGATGGAAAGAGAGCATCATTAGAGAGGGTGACATAAATGGAGATGTTAGGGCATGACATATGAATGGATAAAACCTTACACATGCCACATTAGCCAGTACATCTTAGATGCATGGTTCAAATTACTAGTGTTAGTGCATTTTTGTTAATGTTGCATTTAGATTATTATTTACACAACGGTTAGTTGTGTGTTATCTGAATTTATTTCTTGTGTGAAATTAACCTCATGTGATTTATTGATTAATTTATTTCTTTTTTATAATTTTAATGAATTTCATTAGTAGCATTATTAATAAATCATTATAATTAATTATTTTTACTAAATAATTATTTATTATTAAGTTATTTGAAAAATGTAAAAATAGGAAAAGCCTAATAAGAGAAATAAAACAAAAATAAAAGGGTCAAGATTTAAAGGATAAGAATATTCATAATAAATCATGGAAAACTATAAGTTTTAGGAAAAACAAATAGAAAAATAAAAAGAAAAAAGAAAAATTAGGGGATTAAAATAATTAAAACAAATTAGAAAGATCATGAAAAAAAAGAGAAAGAAAATAGCCTTTAAAATAAAAGTGCCACATTCATGAAAAAGGGGAATAAAAGGAAAAGAGTTATGGCACATCTTAGGGAGGAGAAAGGAAGCAAGGGGAGAAGAAGGAAGCAAGAGGGGGAAAGAGGAACTTTGCCCAGATTCAGCCTTTTTGACACCCTAGATAGGTAGGTGTTGTAATTTAAATTTTGTAAATGGTAGCTATATATATGTTTTACTTATATAGGTTAAATTTATAAATGTAAACATTTATAGGAATATAGTGATATGGTTACTGATATATTGACCTTTAATGAACGTAACAACCTAATAATTCTTACATGAAACAATGTACATAGTTTCTATCATCAGTGATATTTTTAAGACATAATATTGATATCAACTTACATATATTTATAATATAAATTATAATAGAATACATTCACAATTATATATATATATATATATATATATATCAATAACCAATAATTTTGAACCTATAACAGCTAAATTATAACATATAATAATGTTCAAAGCTTTGATGGATAATGTTAGTAGTGGTCTTTTTATTATCAATTATTATATAACATGTTAATATATTAATGGAAATATAATTGATTTTATATATAGAGACTAATGTACAATGAACTATATACAATGATCTGTAACTATACATATGACAATTTGTATTATACCCAAGCTAGGTTAGATATATAATGAATTACATTAAAAATAGGCTATATCAATTCTATGATAAGATTTCTATGACTGAGGTTTGTATATATAGTAAATATATATATAATTTTCAATGTATAATAATCCACCTTTGATTTATATACAATGATATATATTTACCTTTAGTTAGTTAGATATATATCATTTAAATTTTATGTATAACATTTTAGTGTTATTGAAATATTTCTAATACTATCATTATTTATGTTTAATATATAGTTCTATTAATGGGTCAATATGTATATACAAACCAAGATGGGATTATTTATATATATGGTGGCTTAATATATTTTTAATTACATGTATATGTAACCTAAAGGAGATTATGTTAGCAATCATAATGACATGCATTGAATAAATACAATGATCCATATTTAATAATGTACAATGATCTGAATTCATAATAAACTGACTAATTATGATTCAATAAAAGCATTATACATAGTGTAATGATTTGTATTTAGACAATGATTATATCTAAGTCATAGGATAATCAACAAAATGAATAATATGTGTACAATGAATTGTATAGTATATACTCAATAGATTCTAAAGAAATTTATATATTAAATTTAATAGTTTATACCATGAACTAAATGATATATATATATATATATATATATATATATATATATATATATATATATATATATATATATATATATATATATATATATATATATAGATAGATTTGGTGATTAGTATATCTATGTATCATAGCTATGGCTATGCAAAATAGTAATCCTCTCTCAAGTACTTTCTTAATCATGAGAGATATAATCTACAATAGAGTAGATCACTTAGATATTACCAATGTGGATATTCCTAAATAAATTAATGAAATTTAAATTTCATTTATTTGTGTGATTCTATAGCTTCCCTATCACTATCTCTAAGATATTTATATCTGGTCAATATTCAATAGTGATTATTTCACAACATCTCTATAATAATATGTTCTAATTAATAATGCTAATATGTGGTATTATAAGTTTTTAAAATATGTAAAATAAAATGATATCATAAGGGTAACATATCATATGTATATCATTGGGATCTTACTATATAGTTTATATGTTAGGACTCTAACGATTCTAACATATAACAATATAACATAATATGATATTATTTGACTCATTAGACAACACTATATACAACAAATAACACTATATATGTTAGAATCTATATATATTAGATGATGAGTTCCTATAATATATATTTGATGTTAGAATCATTTGACTTAGTATGTATCTATATCACTAATGTTTGGATATAGTATGACATTTTGTCTATAAGATAATCAATATGGGATGTTAAGTGCATTTTGTGTCCAAGGATAAAAAACATTGGCACTCATATGGAATATATATAGATATGAAGACTTAAGTTCTCATATGCCTATATCATATCTATCAGTACATTAGGGGATGTGATTTTATAGTTATGTGGTCTGATAAAACTAAGTTTTAGATTCTTGAAGAAAAGAACCCTATGCATACTAGTACTTAGAAATGTAACATGTTTTTAAAAATAAAGTATATGTTAGATTCTTTATTATGGCTAGTTGTTGAGATCATATAAAGTCATTGATTAGAATTTTAGGTGATTGTTGATGTCTATAGTATTTGTATATTTTTGGTTGCTTATAAAAATTAAATTAACATGTACAAGGGTGTATGTAAAGGAAATTTATATACATATGTATTTAAGTATTCATATAAATATATAACATGTATGGGTGTATTGGATCATATGCCTAGATTTATAGTTAATGGTTTGTCATAGGAGTTTGATGGACAAAAAACTATATCCAAAGGAATAAAATATCCTAGAAATGCATTAAATTATTTGTATTATGTTCATATAAGGTATAACTGGGGTATAAATTATTTTATTCTTTGAAAATAACATGATTGATTGTTGATATGTATATACATACAACAATGAAAACTAGTGTGTGGTACATATGATGAGAAAATTAAAATGTAAAGTATTTAGACATGTATAACATATATTAGTGAATCATGATGTGTTCCTATAATTTATAGTAATATGTATTATAAACATAGGATATACCTGATTGGTCTAAATTATAATTTCTTTCCTATTATTGAGAATTATGGGACATTTAATTCTCAAAATTGTGAGATCAGTTGTTCAAAATTGTGTAGTTGTGCTCATAAGCAATGAATTATGATTTTATGGGACATAATAGAGTGTATTATATTTAAAAATATAGTCTAAATGTATGTTATACCTAGGTGATAAAGATAGTAATTTTTATGTCTAGATTCATTCATAGATTTGATAGACTAAATGTATACATGTAGTATGTTTTATGATAGTTAGTAGAAAGTAATGTATTATGTTTGCTTATGGAAAATATGATATGAAGCATAATATATATATATATATATATATATATATATATATATATATATATATATATATATATATATATATATATATATATATCAAAATGCATGCATTTAGTCTGTCAAACATATGAGTGAATATCCAAAACATTATTTAACACATAAATAATAACCAAACAAGTTTAGATTGTACCAATTAAGCTTTATATATATATATATATATATATATATATATATATATATATATATATATATATATATATATATATATATATATATATATATATGCTTAATTGGTACAATCTAAACTTGTTTGGTTATTATTTATGTGTTAAATAATGTTTTGGATATTCACTCATATGTTTGACAGACTAAATGCATGCATTTTGATATTCTTGTACTTATCATGTTATTTATTTTCTAGTATGAGATAATCTATATGAATATATTGGTTATATTTTTGATAACCAAATATCACATTGTTATTAATGAGTAAGAAGTGAGAAGGACTTCACTATCTTACTAGCATGACCAATGTTAGATGAAGGTAATCTGATCAAGTGGTGTGTTTGAAATTGACTTATCCTAGAGATCAATGACTATTTAAAACTTTGGCCAAAGTAATGTTAGTTATATATTTTAAATTTGTGTGTATAATTTACATGTGTTTTCTGTTATCATGTTAGAATGGATTTATTTATTGTACACTACATGTTTTTAGAAATCATACTTCACATGGGTACTAGCTTGTCTCTATAGATTCCTGCACCATCACTATCTACTCATATGTGAAGGGAGGGCCATTCCCTAATGGGAGATTGCATGGGGGACCATTGGTCTATGGTTGGTGTGAAAAATTCTTTGGATGATGATCTATATCCCCATAGTAGTACTTATTTGAAGACAAAACTTGAGATTACCTTATATACTGGAGTTTGGGAACTCATGCTTCATGGATCTTTGTATCTTGTATATTGTACATTATACTATATTTATTATTCTTGAGACATTATTCTAATGAAATGTAATTATTTCTTATTGTTCATTGATAGCATTGGATATATGGTTGTACCAACTATGGATAAACATTTGTAATTACATTCCATAATTGGTTTTGATGTGTTTCATATGTTGATAGTGATCAGTGATTGTTAAATATCACATGATTATTTATAGTTAACATACTTAGAGATTTATATATAGAACACTAATTGGATTCACATGGTGAATTATAATATAAGAGTATGTTGATTAAATTAAAAATATATATTACATTTTTATTTGTCAAACCCAATGGGGCTATAACATGTGGTATCAGAGTTGTGGCTCGAACTCTAGGACCTAATTAGTCCATTAGCATTTTTATATCCTTTTATTTACCAATGTGAACCTGAATATCATCTTGCTAAGGAAGAAAACCTCAATATGTGAGAGCACATGTAATATTGTACTAGTTAAGTGAAGTGTATTTTGAACTTGTAGTGCCTCAACCATGGTTGGAGTTGAGTGATTTGATAGATTATCATGTATGGCTTGGTGACTATTATAGGTAATAAACATCGATGATTTTTGGAATTATGTTTACCTATGTGGTTGAAATTTGTGGGGTACATTGAGTATGTACCCTTAGGATCACACATACCCTCTTAGAGTTGTTAAAGAGTTGATTTATCAAGGATCTTGATGGTGTTAGTTGTGTATGATGTTGAGTAGGTGAGTTCATATCATAGTTCATGATTTGTGAATAAGATATTATTACAATATTTTTGATCAATTAGATCAAAGACCTCAAGAGTGATTACATCTTTACTAGGTAATCAAATCACCTCTACCACTTGTGTTTTATATTGTGAGTGTATAAAAAGCATGGGATGATTCTCACTTATAATATGTTCATTTTAAAGATATTTTTGTGTATTATATACATTAATCCTAGGGGTTAGAATCCTAAAGACTGCTTAAGTATTGGCTCCACCTAGTCTGGTGGGAATTCTCTTTGTACTGGAGTGTAGTTATCTTTGTTGATGATTCTTGTGAGTTAGAATTTTACTTGAGGATTGACACCCATATGTTTATATGAATTGGTAAGAATTTTTGTCTAAAATATTTAGCATAGAGGTGAGTTTTTACTCTCTCATAATGTTGATTAAGTTTTCCCTTAATCAAAAACTTTCTTTTGCAATGTTATTTTGATAAAATTCCCTACATTTTGTGGGATAGTGTATTTTACTTCTTATTGAGAGAGAATTTGTAGGACCAAATGAATTGATGCATTTATGTGGTTAATATTTTTCTTTATGGTTGTGGGAATAGGTTATGATACTGCACTTATAGGATTTCTAAGTGAGTAATGATTTGACAACTTGGGTTGCAATGTTTTTTTCATACCATGTGAAGGTATTTAAGAGTTTTGTTGCTAAGATGTTAGTTCATGACTTTCCACTTGTGTATTTTTAGATTTACACTTTCTAGTGATACTTTATTTAACTTTTGAGCTTTAACAATGTAAAGAGGTGAACATTGAATATATATTGGTTCTAGATTAATAATTATAAGTTGATTATAATTGTTATGTTATTATTTACCCTTGATTACATTGGTATTATTCTCATCTTACTTAAAACTTATTGTGTTGATGGGTAATTTATGTACCTTTCACCTAGAGTGAGTGTGAAATAGGAGGTATGAAACATATCATTAGTCTAAATGGTTGAGATAAGCTTCTAAATTATTGTGTAACTATATAAACAAACATGGAGGTAATGTCTCACTTGTTCCATTTATAAAGTTGTAAGGATAGTGTGATCCCTAGCCTTTGTATGTTATGTTAATTTTAACATTATTTTATCTTAACTATGAATACAACATAATAGGTTAAGCTATGAAATATGGTACTAGTTATATTTGGCTAATGGAAACTTAATACAATTGTGGAATGATTTTATGGTTTTTCTTGTAATGTATATAAGTACATCTAAAATTATTTAACATGTATCACTACTTTCTATAATTTGTTAGTATGGATTTGTGATTCATTGAACCTTGTGCACATTTTGGAGATCATTAGGTCATGGATACCTAAGGGACAAGTGGTGATTTAAGAGTATGAGTACTAAGAGATGGGAGTGGACCCTAGTTAGTCTCACATTGACTCAGTAATTACTGAGTTTGGATCTAACAAGGAGAGCTTATTTAATCTAGGATTTTATAAGTGAGACTTGTCAAATTTAGTCATATGGGCATATACAAGTATATGATGGAATGTTTATTCCATAATTTTGTATACATTAAAAATGTAGTATTTCTAGTTCCTATTCATCATCATACTTGTCAAGATCTATGTGGAGTAGAAATAATATTAACATGCTATAATTGTCAGTGGACTAATGATGGTATTAACTTATTCACATGATCCTTACCAGGTTCCCTAAACACTTTTCTTCAAAATGATAAAAACACTCTCGAGGATAGGGAGATATGTAGAGGGACTAAGAGGCTTTGTGGAACTCTCCCTAGCCATTTGCTTTTGTCTTTTATGATGATTTCATGTGATTTTGGTTGAAGCCTAAGTTTGCGAAGTCATTGAAACTTTCACTGAGATATGTGGGACCCTTCAATGTATTAGATGTGGTTAGTATTGTATCATATAGGATTGACTTGCCAGTTCTAGATTCTAAGGTGGTCATGGTAGAACCAATTAGTGTAATTGACACTCATTAACCTCATTTTCATAATATAGATATGTCATAGTGCAAGGTCTTATGGGACCAATACTCTTAAGAGGATTATGATGAGGTCTATAGGTAATTTCCACATTTATTTACTTGATTTGATGCTTATTACTATGTTATTTCTATGCTAAACAATGTTTCTAATTCATAACATATGTTTGACTAAGTGTCATCTAGGATGATGAGTATATTTAGGGGGAAAGGATCTTACATCTTGATTTCTCACTAAGCAAACTTGATTTTCCATGTATTTTTTATAGTTGATAACATGATTTGACTATTACTAGCCAAGTTGTAAGTTATATGTTGTTATGGAGCAGTTGTATGTTGCTTAAATTTTATTATTTCATTTTTATGAATTAGTTATAATGTATATTATTTACATTTTGATAATGTTAATTTGTTATTTAAGCATTATTTTATGATATACATGTTGTGATGTTATGGAGATGTTGGGGGATGATAGATAAATGGCTAGAACCCTACACACACCACATTAACCAATACATTTTAGATGCATGGATTGAATTTATAGTGTTAGTGTATTTTTTTATTTTTGCATTTAGATTATTGTTTATGAAATGTTTAGGTGTGTGTTAACTTAATTTATTACTTATTTAGAATTAACCTCATGTGTGGAATAAGCCTTATGTGTTTTATTTCTTAATTTATTACTTGGTTAGAATGTTAATGACTTTTGTTTTGGTAGGTAATTCCCTCATAGAAACTGATTCCCACATCATGGTTCTTTTCCAAGACATTTATAACAAAATAATTTGGGTTCTCACTAATATGCACACTTAAAAATCTAGGATTGATAGGAGTAAATTATGGAAGGACTTGATGGATATTAGAAATATTTTTGAAAGTCATAACTAGATATAAGTAGGGTATTTCAACTCACCTCTGACTCTTAGAGAAAATAAGGGGGGAATTTTCTCCCTTAATGACAACATGCTAGAGTTTAGTGAGTTTATTTTTGAAGTAAGGTTAATTAATGTCAATTTAAAGGGTAGCCCTTACATGTGGTCTAATAGGAGATTAGATTATAATATAATTCAAGTCAGTCTAAAAAGGTTTTTGATCTCTTTGAAATAGAATTTAAACTCTACCAATTCACTTTTTCTCTTCATATGATTGGTTCTGACCACAATCCACTATTGTTCCAAAGTAAAAAGATGTCTAAAGCTAAAAGTATTCCTTTAAAATTTCAAAAAATGTGGCTTTCTAATTATACCCTGGAATAATATCTTAATGAATGGTGGAAATTCCTACTCTAAGGATTTGCTATGTACACTCTGGCTATGAAGCTTAGACATGTCAAAAATAAACTCAAAGTTCGGAACAAGAAAGTTTTTGGGTACATATTTATTCAAAACTGAGTTATTAAGGAGGAAATGAGTAGAATTAAATTATAAATTAATTCTTATATGTCTTCCCCATCCTTGCATTGTAGAGAAAAGGAGCTCCTAATTCTTTTCCACAACCTAAAAGCCAAGGAAGAAATTTACTGGTGGTATAAATCAAGGAAGACTTGGCTAAAGGAGGGAGATAGAAATACTAAGTACTTACACACATCAGAGACCACGAACTACTAGAATACGTTTATTTTATAAATCAAAGGGGAAGATGGAAAATAGTATAAGGAGGAAAAAGACATTGAGATTTAAATAGTAAACTTCTATAAAAATATGCTAGCTTTTATCATGTCTCAAGATGCTCAGTTAGAAGATCAGGTAGTAAATATTATAGGAGTTATTTCCCAACAGGAAAATGCCTCCATTCTTTCTCCCCCCTTAGATGATGAAATTAGATCTATTATATTTTCATTTTAAGGGGATAAATTTGCTTGACCTGATGGTTTTCCACTATTCTTTTTTTAGGTTTTTTGAGATATCATTCAAAATGAAGTTTGTCTGATCATTTATGAGTTTTTTAAAGATAATAATATTCTATAAGATTATAATAACACCTTCATTTTTATAATCCCAAAAAATGGGGATATTCAATTTATGGATTTTAGACCCATCATCTTGTGTTCTACCTTCTAAATAATCAACATAAAAGGTCCATCTTTATAAATCTAATAGTTATTGGACAATATGTTTGAAGAAAAATAAGGAGCCTACATCTTCAAGAGACAAATATCAAATGGAATCATTATTTCCCATGAAACCATTCACTCGATGGCTAATTTTTCTTGGCAAGGAATGTTCCACAAGTTAGATATGAATAAGGCTTATGATCAAGTCTCCTAGAAATTTCTTGAAAAAAAACTCACCAGGTTTGGATTTAATTAGACTATTATAACCATGATTACTTATTTCATATCAACCCTTATGTTTTTGGTTATAATCAATGGAGTTCCTAGAGATTTTTTAGCAACAGGTAGAGGGCTTAGATGAGGAAACCCCCTCTTTGTATTTGTTCATCATAATGGATGAAACCCTAAGTAGGATTATTGACAAGGTCAGAACATCTAAGATTATCAAAAGAATCACAAAGACTCCAAACACTAGACTTGTTACCCACCAATAATTTGTGGATGACATGCTAATGATGGGAGAAGCTTTAGTTTTTAAAGCCAAGTGTTTTAAAAAAATTCATGAAATCTATGAGATTTTTTTTGGTTAGAGTGTCAACTTCTTTAAAGATTGATTTTATTCATCAATAATCTATGTTATATATAAGATAATATATCTAATATTTTGTTTTGTGTTATTAAGAATCTCCCTTCCTCTTGCCTTAGTATTCCCCTTTTTGATGGCCCTATGAAAACAAAATTCTAAAATCCTCTCATTGATAGGATTTAGAGGAAGTTATCTGGATGGAAAGGGAATTTGTTATCTCAAGTGGGAAAATTGAAACTTCTCAAGAGTTTGTTACAAATTATTCTTGTTTATTTCAAGTCCTTATTTATCAATCCTAGAAAAGTGGTATATCAAATTGATTAAATTTATAAGAATTTTATCTAGAGAGGATGAGAGGATAGATTCATATCCCACTTATTTCATGGAATAAATATTGTCTCCTTATCTTGAAAGGAGGATTAGGGATGAGAAGAGTCAGACTCATGAACCAATCCCTCTTATCTAAACAAGGTTGGAGGGTGATAAAGGAAGACAACCTTTAGACTAGGATTATCAAGGTTAATTACTTAAATTCTTGGGAGGTTCACCTCTTCCTAGTAGATGATGGCCTTGGAAATGACACAACCTTTTGGGAAAGATTTGAGAGCCAAAAATGACATCCTAAGAAAAGGACTTGAATGGAATATTGGAAAAGGTAATAAAGTGGATTTTTGGTAGGACTCTTAGATCTAAACCCTTCTTTTCTCAACATTCTAAGATGCAAATTTATTAACTTATTTCAAAGAGACCATTGGTTATAAGGTGTGTGATTACTAGGAGGACATTGATGGCAGAAAAAGGTGGAAACATCTCCATAAAGAATACTTGAGTCAGCACTAATATCTTCTCCAATATTTAAATCTAACTCTTTAGAACATTTACATCAACATATTCCTAAAATAAGATGCTCTAATTTGTAAAGAGGATTCTAGCATCATGTATTCAGTTAAATCTAGATATATTTCTCTATGGGAATAGGTAGATTTTGAAGAAAATTGGAATGATTTTTGGATAAAAAATCTCATCCCAAAGATTAATGTTTTTTCTAGTTGGTTGCTCAAAATAAGACTTTAAAGGTGGACAATCTTATGAAAATGGGAATCCCTATCCCCAAGTGATGTGTGTTATGTAAATAGGAATCTAAATACATAGAGCACATTTTCCTCTCCTATTCATTTACTTCTTCCATCTTTTGATCTTCTTTTAGCCTTTCCAACTTATCTTGGGTTTCTCCAAGAACCATCAAGGATCTGATCATCTAATGGAAGCCACCCTAGGATTGTCCATTATTAAAATTTTGGTGGAATCTATCTCTACCCTATATTTTTTAGGGCATTTAGATCTCTACAAATTTAGTTTTTTTTATCATTGTAGAACTAACTATTTTTCTACTGTTAAGTGAATCATGGATTTTGTTAAATAAAATTGGTTGTATTTTTATTCTTCTTTTGACTAGTCTAGTTCTACTAATTTCTCCTAGATTCTTAGTCAACTCAACCTCATCATCCCTAGAAAACCCCATAAGCAGGGATTTGATAGATCCAAGGTTAAATGGACTCATCCCCCTCCCAACTGATTTAAACTAAATTTTGATGAGGCTAATAAAGGAAATTCAAGCTCAATGGGAGTAGGAGGAATCATTAGGGATTCCTATGAGAACCTCAAGGCATCCTATGTGCGACATCTTGGGCTCTAAATGAATCATGTTTCTAAAGCTAAAGCTACTCTATAGGGAATTGATCTCATTATTAATCATGGCATGGAGTATAATCAAATTGAGGGAGATTTAATGAATATCATAAATTATTTAAAAGGCATGACTTGATCTTCTCAGAACATTTTTAGGATTATCAATGATGCTAAAAACCTATTTTCCTAATTAAAAAAGGTGACTATTTTTCATGTGTATAGAGAGGGAAATAGAAGTGATGATTAAATGGCTAATTTATGGGTTCATAAAAACTTCTTTGTAAGTTGGCAAGGTAATTATTTCCTTGATGACATCACTCATTTTATCAAACTAGACAAAGGACATCCCATAAAATTAAATGATGGGATCATTAATGTTTACTCATATCTAGATTAAGAAAATAGATGTCAACACATGCAAAGAAATCATAATCCAATATTTTATCAAGGCCTAACACACATGGATCATTTTAGACTTTTATAATAATAATTTATTTGACTCCACATTCAATACTCCCTCCATTCTCATTTCTAAGGGATTAAGTTCAGTAGTGTGTAGAAATTCAAAATGGGAGGTGATTGTGATTGCTTCAAACTCATATCCTATGTTGATGTCAAAGAGGATGAGTATGGTTGGCATAAGATGGTTAAATAAAGTTTTGTGACTTACATGGAGTGTTTGTTTATACATGGTACATGTTTATCCAAGGATTTTGCTCATGAGTAGATGGATAGAGAGGTCCTCATGTATGGTTTAAAAATTATGATTATCAAAGAGATTATAGGGGATATCATACTGATGGATTACTTAGGGGTGAAATTATTCAAAGATAAAATAAGGAAAGAGGAACTTATCAACATTTTTCTTCATCAAAGAGAAGAATAAACTAAAGGCTATGTCTCAAAAAGGGTTTATGAGGATTGATCTATCAAGAAAGTGGCTAAACATTTGCCTAAAAACCATGTGTTATATCAGTTTGGAATTAAAACATATGGTAATCTTCTCACATCACTTTATTTTGATAAATCACTTTAAGGATCATATCATTTGTTTCCCCTTTTTCCTTTTAAATCCCAAGAAGCTATGGTTATGAATTTCAAGAATAATCCCTTCATAGATATTATCCACCAAGGGTTTATTCTATTGTCCATTATGAAGGGTAAAATATTGTGGTAAAAAATTATAATAAAGGTGATTAACATTCCCTATGAATAGGAAGACTCACACAAGAAAAAGGATTTCTTCATATATTTTGAGTATAATAAGATGGAAATGACCAGATTAAAGGTACTAGAGTAGAGTTTTCGCATGAAGATTCCAAAGTGAAATGAATGGACATGGGGGTTCCTAAATATGTGTCATTGATTTCCATTAGGGGTTAGGGGGTTATAAACCCTAATACCAAGGAAGAAATCAAACAATCACTTGATAAACTTTATACTAAGGTTTCCATCTAGAAATTATTATATAATAAAATCATAGATGAATTTGAAAAATTTAAAGGTATTTTGGTTCAAGTGATGGATGACATGAAGTTTGGAAAGCAACATGTAGGTGCAAACATACTCACCCTCCAAGGAAATAATACAACTCATAGAGATAGGGTGGAGGAATAAATCAAGGAGTCTAAGAAGGGGAAAGAGGAACCCAAGCTCACTAGTATGAAATACAAGTGGTAGGTTAAGGAAAAATAATAGACTATTGGAAACTTGACTAGAGGGAATAAAAATAAAGGAGAAAACATGGAGACCAAGAAACTGGTCTACTATTCCAAATCTAACTAGTTAGTTTTCTCCTATTTTTCTATTATCAAGAATGGTTTTTTTGATTAATCTTATTATCCTTTAGGTGAAAGGTGGTTTTTCTATTGGGTTCTTATTTTTATCCCTCTTTGTTTTATTATTGTATCATGCTTATCTTTCATTTTATCTTATATGGGTATGGGACACTTTCAACCTAATACTTAACTTATCTAATAAAAAAGAATGTTTTTTATTTAATAGGGTAAAACTAGGTTATATAGGGACATGAAACCTTAAGAGTGAAATACAACAATTTATATAGGCCCTCCTCAGTTGAATGAGCAAAATGAAAGACTATAAACTAGAACAAAACAAAACTAGAAATAGAAAAGTAACCAGATTAAGTGGAAGGACCCTCATGGGCGTCTTCAATAATAGAATAGTCCTTTACCAAAAGGGTAGGTCTATATTTTGAGACCTTGGCATGGGTGTGATTGCCAGAGCCTTCAGTCACTTCCCTAGGGAATATCATTCTATGCCTCTTCATGCCTTTCACCTATAAAGGGGTTTTATTTATGGGGACCACCCTAAAGGAACCTAAGGGGGATTTTATGACCTTGGGGGA
>JARHVA010001866.1:1897500-1905000 GCA_037957365.1 Torreya grandis | reverse complement strand
CTATTTATTCAAAATTACATACTTGTGTTCATGAAAAATGAACTATGATATTATGGGATGTCATAGAGAGTATTATGTTGAAAAATATAGTCTAAATATATGTTATACCTAGGTGGTACAAACAATAATTATTATGTCTAGATTCATTCATACATTTGATAGATTAAATGTATGCATGTAACATGTTTTATGATAGTTAGTAGAAAGTAAGGTATTGTGTCTGCTTACAAGAAATAGATTATGTGGCCTAATATATATATATATATATAATACTTGGTTGGTATAATATGAACTTTTTCACTTTTTAGTTTTGTGTTAAATTTTTTTTGGATATTCATTCATATGTTTGATGGACTAAATGTATGCATTTTGATTATTCCTATACTTAGCATGTTATATTTTTATTAGTAGTAGATAATCTATATGAATTTATCGGTTGCATTTATCATAATTAAATCTTTCATTTCTGGTACTAAGTAAGAAGTGATATGGACTTAACTATCTTACTATCACCACCAATGTCAAATTAAAGTAATCCAATCAAGTGGTGTGTTTGAAATTGACTGATCTTAGAGATTAATGACTATTGAAAACTTTGGCCAAAATAATTTTAGTTAGAAATTTAAAATTCATTTTTATGATTTACATGTTTGTGTGATATCATATTATAACATATTTATTAATGGTACATTGCATGTTTTTAGAAATCATATAACACACATATATGATCTTGTGTCTATGGATTCCCATACCATCACTATATACTCATCTATGAAGTGAGGTCCATTCCCTGATGGGAGATTGAGTAGGGGATCATTGGTTTGTGGTTGGTGTAAAATCACTTGGATGATTCTCACCCTCCCCACAATAATACTTATTTGGAGATGACACTTGAAATTACCATAGATACTATATTTTAGGAACTCATGCTTTGTTGAGCTTTATATCTTGTACATTTTATTGTATTTATTATTATTGAGACATTATTATAATGAAATGTAATTATTACTTATTTTAAACTTATATTAAATTCTATATGGTTGTATCATCCATGGTTGGATATTTGAAATTACTTTTCATTATTGGTTTTGATGTGTTTCATATGTTGATAGTGATTAGTGACTATTAGATGTCATGTGATTATTTATATTTAACAAAATTAGAGTGTTATATCTGGATCACTAATTGGATTATCATGGTGAATTCTAAAAAAAGAGTATTTTGATTAAATTAAAAAAATTATAATGTTTTTCTTTGTCAAACCCAATGGGGTTGTTACACCTTTGGAACTTGGGTAAATGCAAATATTTTTCCCTAACATGTCTTACCACATCTATTAAGTAAAATCCCTCCTATAGAAAGGTGTTGTTCTCAAATTTACTTATGAATGTCAAAACTATTTTGATATCATGAAGGAGAAATTAATTCATCCTACTACTCTATGACCACCTTCTAATTATTTTCCCCTCATCTTGTATACATCATCCACACCCATATCTATTGGGGAAAAGCTTTTACAATAAGATGAATCAAGAAAATAATACATAATATACTATATTAGTCATGCTTTAATAAATTATGGGATGTGTTACATAAAATAGGAGTGTGAAAATATTATAATCTACTTTTCAAATATTTTTTTGGGAATTATATACTTTATCATAACACTTATGTCATTATCTAATCTAATCCATTTCATCTCTTATTATCTAAATCTTTCCTACCTAGAGATATAATTGGAAAATGAATGATACTCTTCATGGAGTTTGAATCAATAATTATTACCAATATTTCCCAATGAATATGCCCTAATTAAAGGTATTGACCAACATTTTTCCCTTAAGGATTATTTACACAACTCCATGACTGGTCTTGAGATACACTTTCAAAGAGCCTTAGTTAGTAGTATCTAAAATAATATCATCTAACAAATTCATCATATAATAATTCCCTAATGTCACCATATATTTGTATGAGGAAACTTTGACTTCAATTTTATTAAGGCAAGTAACTTCAAAGAGCTAAGGTAAGATGTATTTTACTTGACCCTTATGGAAAAGTCATTCTTATAGCCTTTTGATTTAACTTGGAAGATACTAATAAAATTGCTGAATATGAAGATATAATCCTTGGGATGAAAGCATCCATATATCTACATATTCCATACTTACATGCCTTAGGGTAATTTCACCTTATATGTCATCATATGAGTGGCACATATCAATGCAAAAGTTCAAATATCATTACATATCACCAGATCTCTTACACTATTTTCAAATGTTTTTCATCTTCATCATCAGATCGATCCCACAAGAATAAAATGTTATCACATATCCTCTTATTTCTCAACCTCTCTTTTACATCCTCATTAGGCACTACATGAATCACATTTCTTATTGAACATAAGGAAACATCCATATAATTTAATGACTAATTATGGTTCTCTTATTTTCCACATTGAAGTAGTCACTATGTGACAAATCCTATGGTATAAATATATCATCCAATTCATTGACCATCACACTTATCCTCTTGAGACTAACTCTTATAAAATGAAAAGACTCTACAATCAAGGTTATAAGTATATCCTTAGACATAAAATACTTTACTATCATAATGTATATGGTACCTTACTCTAATATTTTACTTTAAAATGAATTTATTATAGTCTTTAACAAGCACATGGGTGAATTTATGGTGGAAATTGTAGGGAACATGATAAAACCTAAAAATTCCTACATATATAATACTTATCACCTAATCTATAAAAATATACCATCATATTTGATAAAAAGTGTGGTCCTTTCCAATTCCATGATGATCTAATCCACTATCCTATTACTGAACCTTAAGCACTTGAATATTATTGGCCATTATGTATGTGGGTATCTCATTGACAAATTAACTCGATCACAATATGGCCATGTATTCATCATTAACCCCACAAAATATTTTTCTAAGTGGGGAGAAGTTATGACCCTTTTTAATGTTACTAGCATCACTATATCCAAGTTTATCATTAACTAAATCATGTGTCATTTGAAAATGGTGGGAACTTCAAATAAATACATGAATTAATTATTAATATAATTCAAAATTACACTCAATTTTTAACACCCTATCACCCTCAATGTAATGGACAAGCTCAATTTCTCAATAAAATACTTAAAAATATTTTTTTAAATATTAATATATATTCTCATTCAGACTAGCATCTTAATTTATACCCTTAACTTTGGGATTACTATACTAACATTTGGGAAGCTCCCTTCTCTTTATTTTATGGATATAAATCCATCTTACCATAAGAATTAGAGTTATCCTCCTTATGCATATCTCCTCATGACGTCATTCTAAATGAATAGTTGTGTGAATCCCACCATCATTCCTTATACATACTTGATGAGTGATGCATGAGTGCCTTACAACATAATCATCACTAAAAAAATCACATAGCTAAATAACACAATAATAAATTTAAAGTTAATACTTTTGATTTTATAAACTCAGTATTAAAATTTGATTACACCCATGAAAAAGAGGGAAAGTATATCAAAACTTGGTGGAATCCCTACCTAGTTAAACATATCCTTTGACCTATCACTTATAGATTAAATAAATGAAGGACATATCTTAAAAGAACCAACCAATGCTCAATTTTTGAAGAATTATTTTCTTAGCTTCATGTTCTTCTTAATTTTAATTTATATATGTTTTCCATTTATATTACACCTTAATTTCATTCCTATAGTTTGTTTATATTCTATTGAGCTAACATTTATTATAGTATCTACTTAAAATCTCTTTTTTATGCAGTTTAACATTACCTTATCTTCACACCTCTAGGTCTTATTTCACATTATCACTAGCACCTATGTTGGGTCTTTAGGTATTTATTTATTTACACCACTTATTTATTTTAAATCCATCCCAATTTTAAATCAACCATCATTTTCTTTTGTGATTTTTTAGTTTATTTTTCCATTACATGCACCCTTTAGGTCCTACTTATGCCACTTGGATTTTCATTTTTTGAGTTGTATGGTAGGACTTGGTGAATCAACCATGCCCTCCTTAAAAATTCCCATAATTTCATCACATCTATTACTTTTACTCTCAACCTTAGCTAGGTGTATTCTTAAAAATATAAGGCAATGGTTAAGATTAGTGTTTTAGATCACTTAGATTCAGTCATATTCTCTTGTGGTAAGACTATGGTAGCGTAAATTCATTTATTCCATTCAAATTTTATCATTTATTATGATCATGATTCATACTACATGTTTTTTTACCATATTAGTTTATAGATGTTTTTGCTATTAGGGTAATCCAATCATTCTATGATCATTTTTCATCATTCCATATTTTTCACTTTCCATTTGAGCCCACCAAGGTCATTTTTGAGATTGAAATTTTTATTTAAGGTGAAAGTCTAGGAGTATTTAGGAACCATGGTATTTATTTTCCCTTCTCTAATTATTAATTTTAAGTTATATTATGATTGTAATTTTTAACACCCATGGTTGGTTCTTCCAAATCTATATAGAGGAGGAAAAATAGGAAAACCCAAAAGAGTTAAAATCCATATCCTAAGGTAATAAAATCCTCAAATTTAGATCACACAAAAATATATGATATTTATTGATCACATATCTAATTATATTTTAATATCAAACTCAATATTTGGCCTTATGATAGAGTTGAGGTACATTTGGGTACATTAGGTTAGTAGACTAGGGTAGGATGTCTCAGTATATCATTAAATATTATTACACTCTAGTGCCATATACTTTATTAGATAGATTATAAAATATTCATAGTAGTTAATTAACTCTATAGGGGTTTCTAAAGAGTGGGGAACTTATTTTGAGAAGGTGTGATCTTTTTATTTTTCATGTATTCTAGCCTTCATGGGATGATATCTTTATACTTCACTATTTATCCCAAGCTTATGTTGCTAAGTAGGGTTCTCTAGGGCCATTGATGTTGAAAATATTAGTCTTTAAAACATGATTATATTATATTATTTCTAGTAAATACAATATTTTAACCTTAGATATGTGTTGTTCCCCATCCCTCTATTAGTTTTCCCTTGATAGGCATATTTATTTCTAAATATTTTCTGATATTCTTGACTTCCTATTCTTCATGTCTTTCAAACATGGTATTAATATGGTTGTTTTATATTTTCCATATTAAGAATAAAATCTACATCTTTGATTTGTTTCAATATTCTCTCTTTATTATTGGCTTATCTTTCTAGGATTTATCTTCATTTTGTTTTGGGACCTTGAGTTTTCTATTCACTTTCATATGGGCCATTCAACCCCATTTTTCCCATTTCATGTGTTAATATTTAGTTTCAGTGTGGTTTTTCACTCCTCTTACATGTGATGATTTTTGTTATCACAAATTAGTTGTGTCTTTTGTTTAAATTAGATTGTTACTTAACTTATTTAAGATGCAATTTTGGGTTTTCAGTCATTAGTAGCCTTGGATTCTTGGATTATTGATTTTCATTTATTTTATATGATTTATTATTATTTAGGTTATAACCTATAATTTTAAATCATGGTTTGATAATTTTCCAAGTGTTTCAATCACTCTTATGAGTATTCCATGTTCATCTAATTGTTTGACTATCATGTGTTTGATTGAATTTATTTTATTCATGTTTAACCTTGTATGCCTAGGGTTTCTTAAATATAGTTATTTCACCCTACACAATTGACGCAATGGTATTTTCATGAAACCATTCAATGATAAGGGTAAGTCAAGGTATGTTTATGATACTTTCAATTATTCATTTATCAAAAATTCTTTCAGCATTTCATTTTAGTTAAGATTTTATGTGGCTATTTATCTTTCTTAAAGTACCATCTTGTATCACACTATTATGGAAAATGACTATATTTAGGTGGGTAATATATATACATAGTATTTTCCACTTTATAATTTATGTATGTTTTCTCTTGCAAGGACTATCGATGAATCAATCTCCCTGAGTGTACTCCTTAAATGGTGCACCAAGAATGTGGTGGGAATTTATAATGGTGCTTTGTGAGAAATGTTATTTTATCCTAATTAAACCATTATTACTATCAATTTGACCTATTTTAAGTGTCTATCCATTTACCTCTCCTAAATTTTTCTTGTGCAAAAAATTTAGCTTCCCTATAACCTATAGTATTGGCTTAGATACTACATTTTGTTTTGTTCCTTTATCCTACCTGAACTATAAAGTCTAGATCAATATAGTTATAAGCCTATTTTTTTATATTTATATTATATCATCCCAACACATACCATTCTATCTCAGCCTACTTCTTTCAACTGTATTGGCTAGGGTGATACTATCATATTAGTATTTAGGGTTGGTTTTGGGTATATATATCTTATTAGATACCTTTATTGACTCTAATTTTAGCCACACATCTACCCTAAGTACATTTGGAAGAGTTAGAGGCCTAAAACTTTATCTTAAGGATTTTTGTCTTGTGGTGTCAATCAATATCAATATGAGGAGTCATCAGGAGTTTTTAGCTAAAGATATAGTAAATATTCATTAAAAAAATTGAGGTCATCAATCTACTACATGTGTTTTAAAGCTCCATTTAATGTAAAAAGGATATTTAAGAGTTTAAAATTCCACCCCAAGATAAGTATTCATATCCCTATAATTTTTTTATTTATTTACTTAAAAAAATAGATGATGTTTATTTATTTGTGATTATATGTATGCCTATTATTGTTTAGGCCTTATCCACACTGAATAAGCTAGTGTAGCTATATGATTTCTTAGACTTTTCATAAATCACCTTAGTTTATATTGACCCCCATTTGGATAAATATTTCACCTTACCTATTTAAAACCATTCTAACCCATCCTTAAATTTAGTTAATTCCTTGTACAACTATTTACATTACAATCATAATATATTTTTGTTGAGTTATAGTGAGGGATACATCTTTGGTCTATAGGCTTAGGATTTAAAACCCTCTACATTTGACATTCACATTATAGGAAACCTTATGTTATTTATATCTAATTGATTTGGTTCTTACCTGATCATCCAAGTATTATAAGTTTTATTCGATTGACCTTATTCATGTCTTAGTCTATTGAGAGATAGAGAATAGTTTTAGGTCATCCTAGCCCAATAATACAAATTTTGGTTATAATACATGTGGGAGATAATGTAAGCACAAATTTTTGACACTATCTCTTTCAAAATTTATATTTTTTCATAACATTTCTTATTAGTACTATTGATGACAAACAAATGGCTTATTGGTGTATTATATTTTAAGTCTTGGGGTTGTATATCTTTTTTACTTTTTTAATTTATTTTATATTTGTATTCCATCTTCTCAAATCTACCTCAAGGATCCAAAATATCATTATAGGTCTTTATCTTTCTATTTTTTGGCTTTTGGACAAGAATACACTTCATAAACAATGTTACATTGTGGCCCTGTCTAGGGGGTGTAGACTTGTCC
>JARHVA010001866.1:1845000-1892500 GCA_037957365.1 Torreya grandis | reverse complement strand
TAATTGGGTTTTCATAGTGCTTCTACTTGGAAGTAATCAAGTTTCTCCAGGGTGACAACTTATAAGTAATTAGGTTTCTCAACCCCAACTACTTGACTACTTGCTCATAGACCAAATCAAGTTTCTCAATTTATTCTACTTATAAGTAATTGGGCTTCTCCAGGGTGACAAATTATTAGTAATCAGGTTTTTGAAGGTCAACTAGTTATTACTCATTAATTTATTTATAATTAATAAGTCAAGTAGCTTGAAGAACCTGAAATACATTGTGACTAAGTAATCAGGTTTTTTAGGGTGAACTACTTATAACTTTTTATAAGTTGAAGTAGTTCAAGAACCCAAAGTTGAAGTTGTTCAGAACCTTGAGAAAGTAAGCATGTGACGTTATATAATCTATCAAATTTTAGGTTAAAGGTAATGAAGAAATAGAATTAAGTTGTTTCCTTTTTTGTATTTTTGGTGTAAAAAATTGTGTGAAAAAAAAAAATTTGGATAGGGTCCAGGAATATGTCAAAGTAAGAACTTGTAAGTGACATAACTTTTGATCGGTAACTTCTTTTTTAGTGTTGTTTTCTTCAAAAGTGCTTGTTTTTTGTGCTCTACACATTGGACCTATCATTGTGCCTTCCACATCTATAATTTTTTTTCATATTTTTTGTACACTCTTGAATGCATTATCAGTTATATCAAACATTCATATTATTCTTTATACTTACACACGTATTGCTCAAGATGTATTTTTACTTTAATATGACATCTATACAAACATTTTTGTATTTGAGACATTCAAAGGGGGTCATTTCTTGATAGTTCTAAGGGGGTAATTATGTGTTTTCTATGAATTCAGTCTTTCTTTTTTTGCATCATTTCTTTACTTACTATATTAATACTTACTTTTGCACTATGCATTCATTCTCAATAAGTCCACTTACACCATTTTAATATCATGAATGGAAACCTAGAATGGAAATTATCTTACAATCCAAGGGTTATCATCAAATTATAATGGGCACTGAGACTGAACCTACTAATGCTAGAGGAAAAATCAAATGGTTTAACCATTGTGATAAAGTTCCTAAACTACTATGTCTTTCCATCTCCCTAGATCTACTCTTTTATATTGAATCTGCCAAAACACCTACTATAGTATAGGCCCATCCCACCAAGCTCTTTGGAGTATAGGATGTGATGAGAAGACATGAACTGTAAAATAAGCTTATTAAATTGAGCCCAAATGACTTCAACACTCTTCAAGACTTCTTTACCAAATTAAAACTTTTGATATTGTAGTTGAAATCATGTGGAATTAACAAGAAAGATGAACAACTTGTTCTGTCAATACTCTCTAAATTAGGTCCTAAATATTCTATATTTGTGTCTACTTTCTATGTCACTAAGATTGATCTTGAGACCATATGAAATATGTCTTATTTATATACCTTTGTTGTTGACCTAATTTGGGAGAAAGATAATTTGATACAGATGGGCATAGTGAAGTCATATAAATCTCATACATTACTCGTTGAGAAAGATAAGGCTTTTAATAGTATAGAGAGAAAGTAGAGAAAGAAAAATGTTGAGAAGGGTGAAAATAATTTCACCTCCAAATCAATCAATGTGACCTCTTCTTCCAGTCATAAGCCTATGAAATATTGGATCAAATGTGGGCATTGCTCAAGTAAGCATGATGAGAGTAAGTGTTTGAAGAAATAAATTGACTACCTTACTAGCCTTCTTATTTACAACAAAATAGGTGTTCCAAAATTTATCAAACCATCTTCATCAACCCATGAATCCACTAAGGCAAATGAATTTGGTAAATAAAATTCTAAAGATAATAATAAGGGAAAATATAAGGTCAAAGCCTTAGTTGTATTTATGCCTCCAACTCCTCCTACATTGGTCATTGACTCTGGTGATTCACATCACATGGTCTCTTCATAGATTGAGTCAGTTCCTTGGAACCATATGACATGTCCTCTATACAATTAGGTGACAACACTTATAAAAATGTTCTCAAGAGAGGGTCTATTAAAGTGACTGGTGGAACATTAAATAATGTTCTAAGTGTGCCCTCACTCTCAACTAATCTCCTATTAGTATACCAGATCACTCACCTTGGTCTAGGCATGTGAGTTGAAATAACTCTAGATTTAGTGTACATCATGGAATTACATAGTGATACTATTTTGGCTATATTAATGGTGGATAATAATACTCATCTATATAGCTTCTCACACTTTTCTCTTGACATTCCTTCAAATTCTTCATATTCCTCTTCAAACTCACCTACACCTATTGACACTTCTGAGCTTGAGCTTTTTTATTGAAAAATCTTCTTCTACATATGACTACAACAGTGAGGTGGATATACCTCCACCATATCCTTATCACCTTCTAGATATTCAAGAGTTATTTCTTGACCCACCTACCTCTAGTCTACTTCCAACATTATATGGTAATAGTCTACTAATCCAAGACACATCAGACATCGAGAAATCTTTTCCATAGTTACAGAGGATTCCACATACCTTCTTTACCTCTACTTTTATTATACCATCTTGGCATAGATAAAATGGGCCACCTACCTTGTAGTATGAGGATCATTCCTTTCATAATAATTACACCTTGGTTGAATATTCATCAAGCACTTAGCACACAAATTCATTATTCTAGGGTAATCCACTTTTCACTACATCTAATCCTGATTCATAGTCACTTCTAATCATTATTCTAGGGGACACCAGATGGTTACAATCAATTTTAGACCTTATTAGGGATTTTTATCCATCCTCTTCTTTTATTTCTTTTGGGAAGGAGTTTTATTCCTATGGGTTTTCTCCTTTACCCTAGTTTATGGGAGTTGTATTGTACTTGGGTACCTCATCAGGCCTCGTTGTTAGGACCCAATTCTTCTACCCACCCAAGCTACGCTTTAGGGAGGTTTTAGTGTATGCTCTTTCCAACCTAATGGTTTTACCTACATGTCTTTTTATCTTACTTAGGTTAGCTAATAAAGTCATTAGGGGTCATTTAACTTTAAGTGGGTTATAATTTTGAGTTAGGGTTTTACCTTTTTGGTGACCTAATCTCACCGTATATATAATTTATTTTTTCCTAAAGTGGCTAATGTAAACATTTCCTTTGCAGAATTTTCTTATTTTTTGAGTTCTCATTCTACCTCTATAGGAATTTGACATTTATCATGTGACTGCTATTAAGAGATCTTGGCAAAATCTATCAAGTTTTGTAATGCATTGATAATCATGTTATGGCATTATATTTACACATAAAAGTATAAATTTCATTTTTTCAGTAGAATTTTTAAACACTAAAGATAATTATATCTTACAAGTCATAGATGTTAATGTGGACTATATTTATTATGATCAAAGTATTTAAAAACAATCTTCTTCTTTCCAAGAATAAATGTTATAAAATTTATTTTGATTAAAAAGGAGTAAGAGAAGTATTTATTTGGATTTGAAAACTTTTAATGCAAATAAAATACCATGCTTAATAAAATAACCAAGAAAATGTGATTTTGTATTATATAAAAAAATGTAATATAGTAAAATGCTACTAGTAACTTGGAAAGTTTTCACAAAAAATGTGAATCTCTTTTATAAAACCTAATCATAAATTAATTAATTTTTTTGAATTAAATATACAAAAAACATGAATACACAAATATAGATATTTTAATATATATTGATTAAAAATTATTTTTCATAGTTTTTTACATAAATATTTATCAAATACATTATGGATTATTGATATAAATTTGTTTAATTAAAAATAGATTTTATCCAAGAACAATTTTTTTTTTTGAAATACATTATTTATGTTTTTCATGTTTCCTCTCAAATGGTGATGTGGGTTTGTGCAAAATTTTAGCAGCTTATTTTCAGCCTAAAAATGAACAAAACCAAAAAATAAAAAAAAACTCTAAATGAAAATCAAAATATATATCCTTTTTATATTAAATGGGTATTTTTAAAAAAATATTTAGTTGAATATTTTAAAAATTAAATTTTCTTCTTCTCCACCTAATAATAATACAAATGCTCAAATATTCAAACATAAAAAAGGCCTCATCTACTACCATGTTAGAAAATATGACAAGATCATTAAAAATTAAGGTTGAAAAATGAAAGTAAATGAATGTTCAAAAGAAATAAATCACCTCAATAGTAAGAAACCATAAGAATGCAAGACACAAGATTGATTAGTGGGGAAAATGAATCAATAGAAGAATACCTTATGTGTATTAATAATGATTGCAAATAAATAGTCTCTAAGTATAATTTAAATGAAATAAAGGATAATGAGAAAGATGAATGGGACTCAAGCCATAAACAAGTGTCTCAAGATGAACTAGTGTTATAATATAGAATGAGAGAGGAGAGAGATTATTAAATAGAGCTATAGTCCAAGGAAGAGGAAGTTACAAATAATCCTATCATGACCTTAAAATATATTATTCATATATACTTAGTGTCACTAATCCCCACTAAGTGAGGGGAAGTGGTGACATCTATGGGAGGAGTTACATGTACAAGTAACTTCATGATTCCCTAAAAAAGAATAAAAGAGTTGTGATAGCTCATAAAATATAGAATAAATGTATTAATTATAATAAGAAATTCATAATTAAAATACACTTAGGATTATCTTAAATAAATATTAATCCATAATAAGAAATAATAATGCCCATATATGTTAGATCTACCACTATACATAGTAATCACTACACCCTACACCATCCATGTCAAGGAGCTCTAACATAACATACCTCTCATATTTAGGTAGTAGAGCTAGATCTTAGCTATAGGTCAAGATCACTCCCCCTCTCACACATAATCCCAAACTGATCATGGTTGTATAACTATTGTTGGGGGTGGTGCCTAGACTATACCAAACTGTCAGGTTACACTATCCATCTAAAATATGTCATACAAACAATTAAGTTTGTCATGTATCCAAAAAATCACATGTATCCACAAAAAATCCATATAATCCTCCCTAAAACACTTAAACCATGATAGGGTATTCATATCACATTATTTATTGATAACCAATCCAAAATGTGATGGCATTCCATGGTGATCATGCATGTCACATTAACTAGACTAACCCATATATATGCATGAATCTAAGGATAGGCCCATATAGGTAGAAGAATCCCAATTGGTAAAATAATTTATATATGTCCATAAGCTCAATAGTAAATAAATTCCACAAAATCAAGTCTACCACCATACCCCTCTCATGTAAATATATACAAATCTCTAAACAAATGGGTAATAATTATCCAACCCCATGATTATTTAGTGTGGTGACCCTTAATGCTAAAAATAATTTCAAAAAAATTTTTCAAAATATAAAATCCCAAACCATCTAAAATGATTAATGTAGCTAATAATACACACACAAAATATTTCAATCATGGAATCTCTAAAACTACAATCTCTCACAATAAAATAGTGGTGTCTCTAGTAGAATATATTATAACTTTATCATTCCCATTCATATATTTATGGTAATCACCAATACTAACGAAAGTATCTACCACTACTTGAGTGTCTACCATTATGAATAGTAGTATCTACCACACATCATCTAAACTGATGGTCATCTATCATCTGGGTAACCAAAAAGTACACATATTTAAGTTCCACAACTTAGATAAGGCCATCATCATATGCATATCATATGGAATTAGGTCCCAAAAACCCACATCCACCAATCCCAAGGTAGTAACAATGGAAATCTCAATATTTGACAAAGGAATCCCACACACCTTTTATATAATATGCCTACAGTGAAACTCATGTGCTTTGAGATCTCCTTACAACCACAAAGATAATGACAAAAGAATGTCAATAAATATACTCAATGTTAATTAAATATTTAAATATTTCATTTATATTTTTATTTAGATGCCACCATGATTATAGGAAACTAACATAGACATAGCCACACTACTTTAGACATGAAAGTGGATAAGATTGTGAAATCAAAGGCAAGGCCTCGATGCACCTAGACAATACTGCACCTGGGGAAGAAGAACATAAAATTCCTAAAAATAAATAAAAATTAAATAATAATATAAAATTTCATGAATTAAAAATATTAAATATAGATTCATTAGGTAATCACTAAATTTGGCTCATTATCCTTGATGATGACATGTACTCATTCAAAGCATGTTGGTCTAAGTGGTCTATTCTATAGATTTTTTGGATCTTTTTTCATAAATTCCAAAATTTTCACTATAAATTACAATGAAAATTAATATTTAAACTATTTTAACCATCTTATTTATATTATTTACCTTCCCTAAGGTCAAAATGTGCATATTTCACTCATTTAAATCACTATATGCAAATTTAAAACAATAATATCTTGAGCATTACTTATCCAAATATCTCAATGTTAAATTTGTTAGAATATTGACAATATTTTTTCTAGATCAGTGCTTAGGTTTTTGACTATAGATATAACTAGTTCTGGGGCACAAATCAAGAGCCCATTCCTCTAGAGAACTATATAACCATTATCACTTTCATCACATAGAAACCATCTAGTAAATAACCACATCTAGCCTTTAAACATATTTTGAGATTCAAACTTAGGTGGGGCTAGGCACAACTAGACCACTTCAGCAATCCTTATACAATTCATTAGTAAATATTGACTATATTTTATTTTTCATGTTTTCATTTTCATTAATCATCATAACATTTTTTAAAAAATCAATAATTTACCCATAAAATCAACTTTTATTTCTACCATTACTCAAATCAAAGTAGTCTATTCAATCCTATTTTATTCTCCTTTCGATGCAAAATATTCATTACTCTCATCCCTCACCTCGATATGGGGGGAAACATAAATTCATATGTGCTCAAATATTTATAATCTCCACATATTAGTTGATAAATGTTAAACAAGGCATACGCTCCTTAACAAATGATTCAAATTTAAAAATCACAAATATAAATTATATTAAAAAGCATATGAGTATATAATGCCTTCATGTGTTCAATCTTTTTAAAATTTAATATATATTTATACAATATAAATTTATATACAAAATTTATGGTGAATGATATTTGGTTATGTTCCCCCTTTACCATGTTCCAACTTTAAAAATGCAACTACTTCAATTTTTAATAAACAATTTATTGTTTTAAAAATAGTTATAAATTCAATTTTTACAAAAATACAATGGGCATGATATCCATTCATGTTCATGTTACTGATATTATTTGTAGGAGATTATTAGAGAGATTTAAATCATGAAGATGAGTCAAATACACGAAAATAATTCAATCCACAATATATTATTTTTTCTCTATTAATTTCATTCAAACACATTACAAATATATAGGAATCTAATTCCTATAATAGGGTATTTCTAAATCCATAAAAACACTCAACCACTTAAATAAATACCTTACCTATACAAAAATAATATATTACAAACTATCTTTGTAATATATATCTAATAATAAACACTATTAAATGAATATATTGTGACTAACAATATATTTAGTAAACTAACTTATAGACTATTAACATAGTATTGTTAACAATAATATTTATGTTGGTACATTAATAAAGTGAATACATAGCACACTATTCCTTAACATTCACCCCTTTATGAAAATTATTAATCCTATCTACACCCCCTTAATGTGAGCATGGGGAGACTATACATCTTCAAGAACTGGCTTGAACATAATCATATGCCAACACATACTTTTAGTTCTACATACTACTGATGTGATCTTACTAGACATGACTATTAATATGTGAAAGAATGCATCCTACATTTACTTTATGTGACCTTAATGAACATGTCACTAGGGGTAATCTTCATAAAGAAGTAAGGTAGTCATAGGATCTCTACAATTAGCTACCCTCCTATACAAATATTTGCCACATTCCAATATATCCATACTCTTCCTTGTATTTAAATATCAGAGGATGTCTAAATATGCAAATTAATGAAAAAACACAACTAAAAAAAGATAAAATCAAACCACATGTGTGAATAAGAATGATCTTATATTCTTATTCAAACACACACACACACACACACACACACACACACACACAAGTCACCAAATCATTCTGGGCCCCATCATTGGTGACTAATGATTGGATTTGGAACCTCCAACATCCATTTACTCCTTCTAGTTGATGAAGATACTTAATCTGTTGATAAGGTATTGAAGATCAATTTCATGTCATTTTTTATGTCAAGACTCCTCCACACAACACCCGTACAAGAGAGATTTTTTATTTTGACAACGTTGACATACTTCATTAATGTAAAAACTCTAAACTCCCCCAATAGATTTTATGAGCACCAATTTTAAGAATGTTGAGTTAAATTATTCATTAATTGATAAATATGGACACGCATTATTTAAGGTAGTTAATAAATTTAGGTATTACATCCTCAAAAATAAGGTGCATGTGATATTACTTGACCATGACACCAAACTCATGTTAAGTTAGAATGAATTAGGATAATGAAAAGGTAAGTGGATGTTATTCTTATAATAATATGACATAGAGATGAAAACAACAAGACCAGTAAGGTGCCAAGGTTTGATTTAGATGATTGTTAATACTAACCCTAGGCTAAGTATCATACAAGTGGATCAACAAAACTTTCAATCTAGTGAGTGGTATGATTGAATCATACATTTACTAATAAATGGTACTTGTCTTGTAGGTTTATCCAAGGAATAAAAGAGGGTCCTAATATTTAAGGCATCCAACTACTTGATTAAGGATGGGGTCTTGTATAAGATAAATTTTTAAGGAATTTACCTAAGTTATGTCTCACAAGAAGAAGCCACCCAAATCATGAGCACCTTTCATGAAAAATTGGGTAGTGGACATCCATCTGGGAGGACCACAACCCATAAAATTATCAGAGCTGGCAATTATTGGCCAACTATTTTTAAGGATACTCATAAACATGTGAGGGAATGTCACTTATGTTATATCATTAGCATTAAAGAGCCAAAGGTAGCATTGCCTCTACAACCAATCATGATTGACAAAACCTTTACTCAATGGGGGTTAGACTTTGTTGGGGTAATTAATCCCAACTCATATGAAGGTCATAAGTATGTTCTTACTACCATAGACTATTGTACAAGATGGACTAAATTACTAGCCATTAAATAATGTAGGACTAAAGAAGTGATCAAATTCTTGGAAGAAAACATATGTACCAAGTTTGGAACTCTAGTATATTTAGTATTTAACAATGGGTCTGCATTCATATCTATAGAGATGACTGAATAACATTATGATAATAGCATCACTCTCAAGTTTACATCTAACCATTATCCCCAATTAAATGAAGTATTTGAGTTAACTAATAAGAATCTAATGAAGGCAATCAAGAAGTCTTCTATATATAAACCCAAGACTTGGCATAAGTTCCTTAAATTTATAGTTTGGGTTGATAGGATAAGAATTAAGAAAGCCTTAAGAGCCTCACCATTTATATTAGTGTATGGACAATAACCTATCTTTCCTATCACTCTCAAGTTTCCCACATACTAATTTATGTAGGAATACATAGAAGAGAGCCAATAACTTACCAATTCAAGGTTTTTGGACATAATTTAGATGGAAGATTCAAGGGATAAAGCCTTTATCAATTTTAGTAGGCATCAAACCACAGTCAAAAGATAGTTTGATAAAAGGTCCAAAATCAAGGTGTTCAGACAAGGAAACCTAGTTCTCCTTTAGGACAAAGCATTTGATTCTAAGGGAAATAATGATAAATTCACACCCATGTGGATTGGCTCATACCAAATTGTAGAAACATTATAGAATAAAACAGTCAATTTTAAAGATCTACAAGGAGTAGAGTTTACATTTCCCACCAATGGGAAACACCTCAAGCACTACTTCTCTATTGCTCCTCTGAAGTTCTTCATGTAGTAAACTATAAGATGATCAAATATAGAGCAGGTAGGCTAGCTAGTTTCCTTTCAATTCTTTCCTTCCTTTCCCTTGTTTGTATATAATCATGTATATATTTCTTTGTTTTCCTTTGTTATCTTTCTTTCTTGCTTTATGTTTTGTGTTTATTTCTTGTTACTTTATTCCTTGATTCTAATAAGTCCTATTAAATAATCCTAAACTCAAAGTTATGAATATTACGTGAAAGTTCCCAAATTTTATAAATATAGGCTTATAACCCCACACATAGGATGACCATGGTTCTATAATGTAAATCATAATGCTATAACATGAAGAAACTAGTAAAGACCAATACAAAGGCTAATGATTACATTAGAACCTAATCATCATCTTGATCTCAAGATGGTTCTTAGAAGACTTGAAATTATAGGGCAAGAACTCAAATTATCATGGTATACCCATAATAACACTTAATCAACATCCTTTCCTGGAGTAAAGTTGCAACCATAAGTGATTTTCCTAAAAAATCAAACACTTGACCAAATCTCAAAACCTAGCTACCCTGGATCCCAAAATTATTGAAAGCATAAATATATAATAAAATACATAAAAAATAAGGATACAATGTAAAATCAAAATATTTTAGGCACAGGTGATTTTAGTAATCTCCATCAGGGCTATGGATGCCTGGTTAGCAGTAAAGCGATGCCCAAGCCTTCCTTAAGCTAAAAACATGATACCTAATGAATACCCATGCATGTTATAAGTCAAGTATTAATGATTAAGGACTTGAAACTTTTAATTTATTTCCTAGACTCCATGGTAAAAATTAATTGGAATCAAAGCACATACACATTGTGGTTATGTTCTAGTGTTTGACCCTAAGTATGCAAATACAAGGTTTGTTTCAACCATAATCTAGTCTAGGTGAGGGTTTTGATCAAATGAAGTGAATTAACTAATTATTTTTCTAAATTAGAGTCTTTGAGTTCTAACATATTGCTATGTTTCCCCTTTAATTTGTGATTTTTTGGGACCCACATACCCCCATTTTAAAAAATTGGGATCCTAATGTTTGAACATGAAAATTTAGCATCATAGGATCATTTATAAAATTTGGATATCATCCAATATATTAAAGGAAGGCTTTTTTGGTTTTATTTTGTCTTTAATTTAGGCTAACATCACTAATAAATGTTTTTTTATTTCTCTACTTACAAGTTCCAAGGTGTTTGTCCCTGAGAGATTCATGTCCCTAAGCCCTGGTAAAACCCTCAGTTTAAATTTGAATGTGGTGAGAATCAAATTGGTAGGAACCATTTTAAAATCCATTTTGTACCTAAAGATAAATCTCATGTTTCAAGCTTAGTCATGTTTTTTAATAAATCAAAAACTTAACTTAAAGTTCTTGGTCCCCTTTATTATACTCCCCCTTCAAAGGTTCCTTTGTATGCCTAACTAATTATTCATTCTATAGGGTCCTTTTAATATCTCCTTCTTTATCCTAAGACTTTAACACTAAGGCCCCATAGTATTTATTAATACTAACAAGACCTTATTCTTAACATCTTATCCTAATTCTGGTTCCTCGAGTCCCCTTTATGTTATATTGGTCCCTTGCTTACACTTTAGCCTAAGGTTTTAATCATAAGGCCTCAATGTATTTATTAATATGAGTGAAACCTTAATATTAACACCTTAAGCCTAAGTGTTTTATACATCCATAATCCTAACACAACTTCCTTACATCTTGTAGGATCTAATGGCCCATAATTTATCATAGTATTTGATCCAACAAAGTGGATAAATCCTAAACTTTGGCATAAATAACATGCATCTCAGATGATCCAATTGTTCGTGCTTCATCATGGACTTTGATCAAACAACATGAGGATAATCAAAAAAATATTTTATATAGTCCATTAGACCAATCACCTTTTATCCCTTGGATCATGATCAACACTTCTCACTTACTCATGAAGATTTGTTTAGATGGTGTGAGACACAGTTGAAAAGTCAAAAGACTATGAAAGGCCCAAATCATTAACATGTGACACCCCCACATTTGAGGATTAAAATCAAAAGATCCCACTTGATAGAAATAATCAATCATAAGTGAGCTCTCAGATCATGATCCTATGGTTGATACTTCATCACCAATTTTGATTTGATGGAAGTGAATGTAGTCCAATATTTTAGGAGATCCTACAGATGTATCCAGTGGCATTCTCACACTAGGTCAAAAAAATTTGATGAGCTTAATATTGGCATTTATGTGACCATCATTTGATGTCTGTGAGTATGTATTTGATGTATATGTGATCATCAACATTAAACCCATCAAATTAAAAAACTTCATTAACTTAAAATTAATGTTCTCATAACCGTAATTTCTCATCTGTGAGGACATATTTGATGACTATGAGATCATCAAATTTAATCTAAATAATTATTATGCTCAAGGTCAAAATAAACTCCCAAATATTTTTGGAAGGCTTGGAAATGGATTTATATACTAAAGGAAGTACTCAAAAAATGTTTAAACACTAGAAGTCTTCAAATTACAAAATATGAAAATGGTCTTATAATCTAAATATGCAAAATAAACCTATTCTAAGTCTATACTTTAAGGTCCCAATGACATTTTATTGAAATATCATAAATCTAAAATTATAGACTTATACTAAGTCTTATTTTGAAAAGAGAGTCCTTATAGCATAAAATTTAGACCAAATGCATCTAACTAAATTTTTTAATGTGATTTATCAATACAATAAAATATTATGTGTTACTAGACCATTATGTCATGTTGAACCTTTGAACATATTTTAAATATTTTATAGAAATATTTTAGACCAATACATACATGATGTTTATTAAACATGGTGTAAACATTAGCCTAAAATATTTAGGCCATGGCCCCCTTGCATATAAATCTAAAAATTTAGGAATAAATCCCTTAGCCTAAGGTTTTATTCATACTTAATGAGTGAAACAAACCTTAGCCTTTCATGGTCTTAGTAATATACTAACTTTATGTTCAAGAATATCTACAAATCAATAGCATGCACTTTGTCACTAGATTTTAATCCAATGATGTGAAGGCTCCCAAAGACTTTTCAATGAGGCCCAAAGAGCCTAAAAACCTAATGCATGTGAAAGTGTATTCAAAGAAAAGATGGAAAGATGATGTGATGCTTCACACTTTATCACTAGATCTTGATATAATAACATAAATGTTCCCAAAGAATTTTTAATGAGGCCCTAATAGTTTATTAACCTGACTATGGTGAAATCGCATTTGAGGCAAAGCTAAGAAGATGATATAACACTTCATGCTTTATTATTATATCTCAATATAATGGTGTGAAGGCACTCATGACTTTTTAAAGGCTTGTAGATATTCCACATGGCTAATGCTCACTAAAAAAAGGATTGACAAAGGATTTAGAACATGAAGAGGCACCTAAAATTGCCAGATATTACAACTATAATGATAGGAATAAAAGTAGGCAATCATAGTTAAGGGCCCAAATTAAAATCAATATCTTGCAGTAATCCTATATTTTGATCCAACAAAGTGAAATAAAAGAGTAATTTTTAAATACCAATAGCTAGTTCTCAAAATGTATTTATGAAAAATGTCATGAAAGACCTTGACCGATGTCACGTAGTCACCATACAAGAAAAAAAGGACAAAATACAAGATCTTATGAGTTCAAAAACACAAAGGTATAAAGGAAATGTCTAAATCAAATTCAGGCATGTATAAGCAAAATCTTATATATATTCTACCATTAAAGATCCAAACCCTAAACCCTACATAAAAGCAACTCAATTGTATTTATTTAGTCACCCGTCAATTAAAAGAAAGCTAAATTGTGTTTTTGAGTCTAAGAGAGATTTCACAGAGACCATTTTCTACCATTATAAACAATTCATAGGAATAGAGACAATGTCAACTCATAGATAGATATTAAATAAAGAGGTTGATCTTTACTTATAAATGGATAATGAAGGCAAGGTCTTCAAAGATACTGAGTTAGATACTATGGCCTTGAATTATTCAAATATGAATAACTCATCCAAGTTATTTTTCATGATCAAAGAATTAAATCCAATAAAAAAATAATAAATTATTGATATAGTGAGATAGATATATTATGACTTAGTTTCTATTTAGATGGTAGGCCTTCATCAAGGTATGACAAAACCCAAGGTACTACATTACATTGATATCCTTACCCCTATTTTTGTTGATTACAAAATTGATAATGAGTGGATTATTAGGGAAAGAGACTCAGAAATGGTAGCATATGTTTCTCCTATAGAATTTGAAGGGTATTATAATATTTTTAGTCCCCATTTAAATTTATCTAAAATCAAGGAGTGCACCTCCAAGCATGACCTGAACTCTATCCTAAGACCTTGGTTACAATAAAGACCCTATGTTTTTAGAGACTTTAAAGGAAATATCCCTATCATCCAATTCCAAGAATACATTAGGGTTATAATGACCCTATTAAACCAAGCCTTTAAAGCCCCCTCAACCACATATTTAAATAAAATCTAGGTCTCCTTAATCCACTTCATGGTGGAGTAAAATCTTACCCCTCTAATTGGAGATTTAATCAACATCTTCCTCTCCAAATAGTTCACTACCATAAAAAGGAATACCTCCAACTAGTTTTTCATGAAGTCATACCTACTGGATGCCCTCCTAGCCTCTATTACATTCCCAAGAATCAATAATTGGTCCCTTGATAGAAAAACCACTATTTCACATCATTACTCCAAATTGCATATTTTCAAATACATGAACCACATGCAATTCATTTATGACTACATTTATCCAACCATAGTTGAGGTTGTGATAGGTGTTTCTATGCCTAAGGTCCACCCCCTAACTAATAAGTATGTTTAATTAATAGGAGATATGAGGTTCCACCCTAATTGCATATTAATTATGATTGAGGGTTTCATGTCCCAGCCTTATAGGTTGGTAGTATATCTTCTTAGAAAACTAGTTGAGAAAGAACTTGCTTACCATTTCCTAGCTAACATTAATAACACTTGTAAATAAAATAAGAAAGGTCTTCTTCAACCCTTCCCCATAATCATTATGAAGACCATATTATAGGACTAGAAATAAGAAGAAATCATGGTCAAACATAGGTACTCATTCAGTTTTCAACTTGATGAGCTTAAGATGTGCGATCCTAAAGGCATAGTGGCCAGCCACTAAAAAGATAAGAAACTCCCAAAGCTTGAATATGTACATCAGCTTGGTGTTCATGACCCATGTACATTTAGGCTAGGAATTATGAAGAGGTTTTGGTTAGGATTCAAGGTCACAATATCAAGCTAGAACATAGGTTAATTGGAAATGATAAGCCATTTGGGGAAATATGGCAAATGTACCCTTTGAAATATCATTTATTGGTTGGTCAATCTAGGATGAATCAAGAGCAACCCCAAGTAGAACAACCATAGCCACAAGAGCATCTTGAGTAAGGTCATGGTGTGCAAGGATAATATGAACAAGGTAAGGGCAAGGAAAAAGTGGGAGACATGAAATTAGAAGAGAGGCCTAGGGAGGGACCCCCATCTTCAACACTCCCACAAAACCACCTTCTTTAGTATAACATTTAGACATGATTGCCTTAAAACTAGAAGAGACACTTGAGGGTGCCCTCAAGGATCTTGTAGAGGCCTGTGAATCAGATAGGAGGTGGATCATGAAGAAGATAAAGGAAAATAACATATCCTTTTGGAATCTATTTCAATATGTTTTAAGCTTATTTTACACTCAGAAAGAGAGAGAGAACTAGAAAAGAGAGAGAGTAAGGTATACATGATTAAAACCTAGATAAGTGTGAACCATTCTAGACTTTGTAGATTCCCCTATTTGGCTATGTAGGAAGACACTTGTAGATAAGAAAACACCACACAAATAGTTATTAGTGGAGATATGTGCAGACTACCAAGCTACATGCTTGTTTTAAGAAGCATGAAACTTCCTTGGGATGATAGTCCACTATTTTAAAACAAAGTTTAAAATAAATGAAATTAGAGAGAGAGAGAGAGAGAGAGAGAGAGAGAGAGAGAGAGAGAGAGAGAGAGAGAGAGAGAGAGAGAGAGAGAGAGAGAGAGAGAGAGAGAGAGAGAGAGAGAGAGAGAGTTAGAGGTCTATTTACCATGATGTAAGTCTGAATGTAGTAAAAGATAATATAGTGTAGATTGATAAGTTAAGTCTATGTTAAGGGAAGGTTTTTGGGTGATTTTGAGGTTACTGGTTTAGAAACATAGTAATTGACATTGGTTAAAGGACTGATGTAGGTTGGGGTCATCGATATCATTTGGGTCACTGATGTCGGTTTGGGGTCACTAATATTGGTTGGGGTAGTAGTATTAGAATGAGTTTGAGAAGGATTTTATAGGAGGGAAAATGGGATTATGGTTAGGTTGTGAGGTTGGGAATAGTTTTAAGGAGGTGGATAAGACTCAGGTGAGTTTGGATAGAGGGTTGCTATGTTGGGGTAGAGATAAGTGGGTCAGAAAATTTATAACTCCTTCATGGAAGGAGTTGAAGTTCATAAAAAAATAAATAGTATAATGTAAAGAAATTATAAAATTACTAAAGAATTATAAAACATTGAGATAAACTTAGTTGGTGAAATGGGTGAACTATGACTACTAGATAGATGACTCTTATGAGGATTGGTGAACTAATGGGTGAACAAACAAGATAAACATGTGTTGCTAGTCCTCAAGAGTTCAAGCTCTGTGTAGTGTATAAATTCTTTATTTGGATCAATTTGTGTAGAGTAATAGTAAGCTTGGATGTTGAAAGTTAATGTAGGATGCTCTGATTTCAAAAAACCTATGCATGAATTATTAATTTTATGACCCAAATACCAAATTGGAATTTTTATTAAGTAACTGACATCAGTGATTCTGTCGATATCAGCAAAGGGTTGACCAATGTCAGTGGTATGATAATAGCTAAAAGGGGTATATATAGCCCATTTTATATTCCTTCTCTTGCCAATTATGGTGTCTATTAGAAAATGGTAAAAAATTAAGGTTATGAAGAATGAATGTAGTTAGGAATTTATGTTAGGGGTCAGAACAAGTCATAAGTAGTTAGGATTAGGAAACTAACTCTCAAGGTGACTCAGAGGGTAAAAATTAGTCTTAGGATGAGGTATCTATGTGAGGTGGCATAAGTGGGTTTTAATTAACTTAATTAAATATTTTAAGGTGAAAATATGGGTTAGGAAGATTAATTATTAAAAAGGGGATCAAGTGGGGTTTTGACACAGGGAGTCATGCAAGTGTGTACCATAATTTTCGTGTCTACATTTGCCCCTTTTTGTCTTGTAACTTGTATTGATAAGTTGTCAGATAAAAATAAGAGTTTTATGATCTAGGTATGGGATGAGATATCCCCCCTCAAAATAGGAACCAACAAAGGAGAATATAGAATTGGGTACTATTTTGATAGGCAGTTAATGGATGGGTGGATGGTGAGTATGAATGTGGGAACATTATTTCTTATACATATACTAATATTAGTTATAGTCAAAGAAATAAATAATGTGCAAAGGTGAGGAGGACTTGGATAAACATAACCTAACCATAACTTGTTAGTGATAGCTAATGGGGTTTAAACGATCAAAGTTGTAGCTCCAATGGTCTATGTGTTCTAGGTATCTGAGGTAAGAAGTACTCTTAAAAAATAAAAAGGGTTATAGGTGATGGAATCAATAAGGTCATGATCTTAAAACACTTCACATACATGTGTATGTACAATATCCAACTATAACATGGTAGCATAAGTGGTCAAAATGATCAAGGTAAGGTTAGCTCAAAAAGGGTCATTGGTTGAGGAGATATTTGTGATCTCCAATCATAGTCATCATTGGTAGAAATTTAAGTGATTTCCAAGGTTGGTTGTCATGGGTGGAAATTTAAGTGATCTCCAAGGTTGGTTGTCATGGCTGGGGAGATATACGTGATCTCTAAGTTACCCCATAAGGAGTCAATGTGAAAAACTAAAGGAATGTAATTAGGGTGATTTTTAAAATGGTGGTAGTTGGGGTTATAAATCCTAATTTTAAGGTGTTAAACATTAGTTAGGTCACCAATGTTGATAAAAAGTATGATAATATCGATGGCTTAGGGTAGAACTATCGATGTCAGTGGGAAACCAAACCCAAAAAAAGGGGTTTGGTAGCCCACCAAAATTCATTTGTGACATTAGATTGGGGGAAACCAAAGCTCTGAGTGTTATGCATCATAAAACATCTAAAGCTTGTCCTATTATGGTGAAGTGGTGATAGGTAATATACTATATGTGTCAAGCATTTAATTCATTATTGGGAATATGAGAACATTGTGGTCACATGACCATTGGGGTTACTAGTCATGATTTTGACCAATTTTAGGGTTGATTTAAGATGATAAAGAGATAGCATGGTATAGATATGAGTAGATGGCATCGTGTATAATATTAATTATTACAGGTAGTTGATGGATGGATTGATTCCTTTAGATATATTTTTAGGCCCTACTTGACATATAATGTATTTAGAGGATAGGTAGAGTACCTTGTAGGCTTATAGAGTATGATATGGGTCAAGTGGATGTGAGCTAGAGAGTTGGAGATGATACCTGTGGTCAAGTTTAGGAGATAGTTTGGGTTATTATAAGATGTACCTCCTACTTTTCCTTGATATAAGAGGGATGATATAGAGGCACCCCTTCCATTTCCCTAGGAGATAAATGGGATAGATTTTGAGGAGCTATTAGTAGGCCTAGGTGTGATAGATCTAGGGTGTACAACAACTTATCAAGTGTTATAGGCAGTTTGCACCTTATGATTCTAAGGAGAGCACAACTAGATTTATAAGGAGTGGTGAGAGAGAGGGATGTAATTGTGTAGGCATGGAATATAGTGTAGGAATAGGTTGTGGTCCTACATGGATAGGTGATGACACTACATACTCAATTGAATACAACACAGGAATAGGTTTTGGTTCTATAGGGATAGGTGATGACACTGTAGGGATAAGTTACTGCATTGATAATAGAAAGAGATGGTTTGAGTGTATCAAGGTAGGCTAGCCCCCTCCACCATAGGGACTAGTACAAGATCCACCATAGGCATCACCATAAGTTCTTATAGTAGGTTTGATGGGTCCATCATAGACTATACCACTAGCAAGGTACAACATTGCTTTAGATGAGATTACATACTATGAGAGAGCCATTAAGAAATTCCTATAGATTATGAGATATTATGAGGTTAGAGAGCAAGAGAGATCAAAGACACACACCACGACCTCTAGTTCATGTAGATGAATATAGGTAGAGGGTGGTGATGATACTACCTCTTCATGACCATGACCATAGCCTTGAGTATTCTGAGGGAAAGATGTATTATGATTATATATATATATATATATATATATATATATATATATATATATATATATATATGATATTTTGGTATTATGAGATGTTATGATTATATGATGATGTTAAATTATGTATGAGGTTTATGTGATGTCATTTGTGGCTATGCAATTGATAGTTTATGTGTTATGCTAGCATTTCCCATATTCATGATGGTACATGCATAGTTGAGTAGTTAGTTTCATTTTAGTATTTTCTATATATGTGATGGTGTATGATAAAAATGAGCTATTTGATTTTATAGTTTCTCAATTTAATATTGTTTAGAGAAGATATGTTAGTTGCATTTCACATGAGGTTTTATGAAATAAATTAGTTGGTAAATGGTTTATTAGTAGTAGTAGAGTGTGATGATTGAAGAATGTATTGTTAATACACCATGATGTTTTTTGATATTATTTAGCATCACTGCTTGAAATGGATATGTAATTAATAGTATTCTTAAACACATAACTTTAAGATTTAAGAATAGAGATTGGTAGGTATGCAAGAAGTTAAGTGAATGTTGTTATGACATGCCACCTTAAAAGGGAAATCAACATGTGATAGAAAAGGGATGTGATGCTCTTGCATTCGTAAGGACCAAAAAAACCATATGAATAGGCACAAGAGTATGATCCTTATTCATGAATTGTAGAATCGACCATTCAGTTGGTAGAGAAATGTCATGATCACCTTGTGTCAAGTGAGTTCATATTCCCTTGATTTTTAGGGAGTAAGAGGGGGAAAATGTAAAAGGAATTAGGGTGTGTTGGTAGTATAACCTTCTTAGTGGGGATGATATTCCCTTATTTTAGGTGACTTGAGGCAAGTCCATGACTAAAGTGTTTTCATTTCTTTTTCTTGTGTAGGCTGGTCAATGTGGGAAGCCTTCATTGGGATGTTGTTGGTGTCATGAGGTCATGCAAAGCTGATCAATGTGGGAAGCTTCTAAGTCATTATTTCCTTGATAATAAATCTTGGCTTAGCCATCCTTTAAGGGATTGGTCTAATATTTTTTTAATATATGTCCTTCAAGGGAGCAGTGTATTTATAGTATGAATGAGAAGTTCCATAGATGTCCTTCAAGGGAGTAGTATACATTAAGAATCATGGCCCGAGAGATAATAATTTGTCTATATATCCATATTTTTGTTTTTATATTTTTGTTTACATATGACTATAATCATGGATAGGACTATAGAGGCTTAGAGGTTTTCCTTTATGAGGTCAACACCATAACACTTGGAAGGTTAACTAAGTATGTAGGAACAAGGGTTAGGAGTAAGGGAGGTGAATGTAATAGGGCTACTTAAGGGATGAGCTCAATTTAGACATGAAGTGAATCATAACTTGATTAAAAAAATAATGGTCATAGGTGAAAATAATTCAAAGGCACAGATTATAGCTTTCCTTGGAGAGAAAACAAGTGATAAGTTCCTGAGCTATACTTGTGAGTTATGATGTAGGGTTTAAGCCAATTAGGAGCAAACTTGCCCCATTTGATTTTATCCATGTTCATCACACATTGATTTTCCTTTAAGATGAGATCTTTGATATTGAAATATTACTCTTTGAGGTTTTTGTTGTAAGCACATTTGATATGCTCCTGATAGATTTAGAGGTGATTGACAGTTACTAGACAGTGTTCATCGAGTAGTTCAGGTTGGGCCAAATGCTCTTGGTGAAAGTCATCATTAGTAAGTATGTCTTATAGAGTTATGTAAAGAAAAGGAATCTAGACTCGAGAGGCAAGACTACTTCTATCCCATAGACCAACGAAAAAGGAATAGCACCCATAGGGGTTTGAATGCTAGTGTGGTAAGCCCATAAGGTGAAGGGAATGTGCATATGCCAATCCCTACCAGCATCAATGACTACCTTCATGAGGATTTTGGTTAAGGTTTAGTTAGAAGCTTCTAATTATCCATTTACTTGTGGATAGTATAGTGATAAGAAGCTTAATTTAATTCCAAAATCATCACAAATAGTTTAGATAGTCTTATTTTTGAAAGATTTATCATTGTACATAATAATCTTATGGGGGAAACCAAAATGGCAAATGATGTGATAGTTGATAAAGTCAATGATTTTGTTAGCCTTAGTAGAGATGAGAGGAATAGGCTTGACCTATTAGTGTAGGTTTTTATTTTTCCCTATTTTTTAATTAGGGAAATTGTTTTTTTGTGCATACATGGAGTTTTCCTACATTTGTGGGATAGGCTAGCTTATGTGGAGATGTGTGTCATAGATGTGTCATAGGTGTCATAAGAATGTCATAAGTAACTCCCTTGATGGGAGTTACTTCTCTATTCTTAGCACCTTGTCACCACCTTTCATGGAGGAGTTAAAGTCTATTCTTGGGGTGCCTTGGCCACCTTTTTTGGAGGAGTTACGTGCTCTCCTATATGTATTCTTCACTTTGGCCATCTCATGTTAATCAGATTTTGGTTTTCTCCATTTTGTCTTGTGTAATTTATCTTCTTGTATAATTTCAAATTGCTTTAGCATCTATGTGGTGTGCACTTGCTTTATCTCATGTGATCACGTCTTCATTGCATTCACATTATCTAGATTCTAGAAAAAACTCCGATATGGTATCAGAGCCACTCTGGTAATCATGTGTCTGGTTATGCTATTAGTATTCTGAAATTCTTACTTTGTTTTCTTAGTAGTTTTTTTGCTTAACTCCATTGCATTTGAGAGCTTTGGTAGAGTTTCTTGAAAACTCATGTAAATCCATACAAAAACTTGTTAAAAAAAATTACTTTTGAGTTAAAATTTGCCAAGACATCTTATAGATCTACTGTGGCTTTAGCAAAGGTAGTAGAATTCCTTTTCTTTTGGTCATTCTATAGTAAAAGATAGATCTCTGCAATCTAGTTTCTATTCTTGGACACCACTTTTAGTGTGGGACATTTGTTAGGATGAGGTGTGTGACTCCAGTAGGGCATAGTCCAGCTCCACGGCATGCTTCTCTCATTGCAAGTTTAAAGTTATTATGATCTAAATCAGTCATTTGAATAAGTGGAGAGAGGCGCAGTCCAGTAACAAGATCGCCCATTTCAGCTCCTCCATTTCTTCTACAGGCCCTATCTCAACTGTATATGGGGCTTAGCCTAGGAGTGCGCGCACTAACCTCTACTCGCAACAGTCAGCCGACTCCTGTTTGAATGTCTTTCTTGGGTTGAGACCCTCTCTGACACTGGTAATTCTGCTGTTGTCCTTGCCAAACATCAGTCACAACATCCATCATCTATTTTTTTTAAATGGCGCTCCCTTTTTTGGTTTCCAATGCCCCATTTAGTGGGCCCACCCTCTCTTGCTGATTGGTAAATTTTATTTTAATAATTTTCTGATTTCAAATCAAATTTGAATTTAGCATTAAAAAAAAGTAGTTTAGAGGTTTTTTTTTTTTTAAAACTTGTATCTTTAACCCACGAAGACGAAGGGTGAGGCCTGGGTTGGTAGGAGGCCAATTCCCCCTCACAAAGACCTCCTTTGGATTCGTCACTCTGTGCTGAATCCAATGAGTGGTTGGAAGGCCACTTTCTCTCTCAAAATAGTCATTTTTTAATGTTTTAGTGCTTTTTTTGCAAAAACACTAGTTTACGGGAAAATTAAACCTTTAATATCTTGCAAACGGTAGCTCAGATTTGGGTGCCATTTTTTTAAAAAGGGGTTTTAATTAAATTATGCATAGTGTAGGCTTGTTATTTGTTAAAAATTCACTAGTTTATAAAGTGCCAAAAATTTGGGTCTCTTGAGACGCATTTTTGGCTGAGTCTAACATCCTGTTTGCTTTAAGTCTTGCACTGATTTCTCTAAGACGCATTCTCAGCTGAGCCCAACATATTTTGAGAATGCACTTGCATATTTTGGGGGGGGGATAAACATTTTGGGGGGGTGTGATTGCTTTTCACAACTTGCAAATATTTGCTTTCATTCTCCTTTCTGCATAATTTCACAACTTGCAATCAACACAACTTCACCTAAATTCAGTTTAAAATGGATTCTTTTCAACTTAAACCCATAACACCCTTCAACTATCATGAATAAAATGTTAAAATTTCAATCATTCTTAGAAGCAAATGGTTGTATAGGATCACCATGGGTACTGAAGTAAAACCCAACACTGATGCTAAAAAGGTCAAGTGGTACAACTGTAGTGATGAAGCCTATGGATTACTGAGCTTGTCTGTGTCTCCAAATCTTTTCTTCCATCTATAAACCTCCAAGACACCCAAAGACATATGGGACACCTTAAAAATCTTATTTGGGAAGCTTGATGAGATGAGAGGACATGAGCTTGAAATGAACTCATAAGTCTAAGTCCTAGCAACTTTGACACCCTACAGGACTTCTTCACTAATTTTAAGGCCCTTAGATTGCAATTAAAAGAATGTGGGATAGAGAATAAAGATGATCAACTCATCCTTTCTATTCTCACAAAGTTAGGTCCAAGCTATTCAATCTTTGTCTCCACTTTCCATGCCACAAAAAGTGCCCTTGACACTACATGGAAAATGCCTTCTTTGGATTCATTCATTGCTGACTTGACTAGGGATCAAGATAAGCTAATTCAAATGGGCATAATGAAGTCTACTCAACCCCAAGCTTTGATAGCTGGAAATGGTAAGGATAAGACTTCAATAAAGGAGAAGAAGAAAAAGAACAAAGACCAGGAGAAGAAGAAAGAAAACAACAATCCTGCCAAAAACAACACTAAGTCTTCTTCCTCCAATGCTAAACCTAAGAAAGATAAGGTTAAGTGTGCCTATTGTAAAAAAACATGGCATGATGAACACAAATGCATGAAGAAACAAATAGATCACCTAACTCATCTTCTATAAATGCACAACATAGGTGTTCCTGAGTCCATCAAGCAGAATTCATCTACCCAAGATTCTACCAAGGCAAAAGGCAAGGGTAAGGAGAAAAAAAGGGCAAGGCCCTTGTAACTACAGCAGCTTCTACATCTTCATGGGTCACTAACTCAGGTGCTTCTCACCACATGGGCTCTTCACTAGTTTATTTTTCATCTTTAGAGCCTTGTAGCATGACTTCAATTAGTTTGGGTGATGACACTTCAGTTTCTATTGTAGGGAGAGGGTCAGTTGAAATGGAAGGAGGAACATTCAATAATGTTCTAGGTGTTCCTTCTCTTTCAACCAATCTCCCATCAGTGTACCAAATCACTCACATTGGTCAGGGCATGAGAGTTGAGTTTTCACCAGATTCAATGGCTATCAGGGAATTGCATTGTGATACTACAGTGGTAGTGGGTAGGGCAAATCACCAAGCAAGGTTATACACCTTCTCACATTTTGCACCAGATTCTTCTCCAACAACATTTCTGACTCATTCAGATGAAGTTAGAAAATTGTGGTACGAACGGTTTGGCCACCTTAACTACCGCTACCTTGAACAACTTTGCAAAAATGACATGGTCATTGGCTTGCCTCGTGTCCAATTCTCAAAAGTACTTTGCGAAGGGTGCTCCCTTGGGAAGCATCTCGAAGAAAAATTTGACAAAGGCAAAGCTTGGAGGGCTTCTCAACCTTTTGAGTTAGTCCACAGTGATGTATCAAGATTCTTTCCCAAACCATCTTTTATAAGGGCCAAGTACATCCTCACTTTCATTGATGATTTCTCTAGGTACACTTGGATATATTTTCTCAAACAAAAGTCTGAAGTGTTTGAAAATTTTCTAGACTTCAAGGCTCTTGTTGAGAAACAAAGTGAGAAATCCATCAAGGTTCTTCAAACTGATAATGGAGGGGAGTATGTCAGCAACAAGTTTGAGTAGTTTTGCACCACAGAGGGGATTGATTTATAGCACACAGTCACTTATAGTCCTTCACAGAATGGGGTTGCTAAATGCAAAAATAGGTTCTTGAAAGAGATGGTTAGCTATATGATTCACTCCAAATCCTTAGCACCATAGTATTGGGCTAAAGCCATCAATTATGCTTGTTACATTCAAAACAAGGTTCCCCACAAAGATTTAAAAGGGATAACACCCTTTAAAACTTGGCATAAATGGAAACTTGATGTTTAACACCTTAGGGTTTTTGGATCCCTAGCCATGGCCTGTATTCTAAAGAAGAAACACAAAGCTATGGAATGTTAGTCCAAGCCTTACATCTTTGTAGGATATCTAGATGGTATTAAGGGGTATCATCTTCTAGATCTAGTCACTCATGAGTTGTTCATCGAGAGAAGTGTCCATTTTTAGGAGAGTCCTAGAGATTCAACACTTGACACTTCTTCTCCCTCATTGAATCTACTTCTTCATGATGATTCCTCATCAGATTCAAATCAGCCACAATAGGTTCTTGAGCTAGAGACATCTTCTTCTTCTTCAAGTTCAGACAGCAAGGATAGTGATGTAGAGTCATCCACCTCTAGTTAGTCAGAGGATGAGGATTTAGCACCTGACTCACCCACTTCTAGGCCACTTTGGGCTAGACAGACACTTGAGAGTGCTAACACTTGGGCAAGAGATCTCGTAGATGACAAATGTATTAGGGGCAGTTTTTAGAGAGATCTACATGCCTTCTTTGCTTTAGTTTCAGATCCACACACTTTTTGAGAGGCATCTAGGGTACCTAAGTGGGATAGTGCTATGGAAGAAGAATATTCTTCATTAATCAAAAATCACACTTGGGATTTGAATTCAATTCCTAAGGGAAGAAATATGGTTTGATGTAGGTGGATATATCAGACCAAGTTTACAGTAGATGGGTCAGTTGATAAGTACAAGGCATGATTGGTTGCCAAGGGGTTCTCACAGGTGGCAGGCATTTACTACTTAGAGACCTTTGCACCTATTGCAAAGATGACTTCTATCTGACACACCTTAACAATTACCAAAAAACATGGTTGGGATGTGCATGAGATGGATGTGAATAGTGCCTTTCTTCATGGAGACCTAGAGGAGGAGATCTACATGGAACATCCACTAGGATTTGTTCAGGATTTTTCCTTAGTATGCAAACTTAGGAAATCTATCTATGGCCTCAAATAGGCCCCTCAAGCATGGTAGGCCAAGATGGATTCCTTCCTTCTCATAGTAGGTTTCACTAGGTGCCATTTTGACCCCAATGTCTACTTTTTATGGCAGGATGATTCACTCCTAATTTTGGTTCTATATGTTGATGACCTTTTGATCACTGGGAATTCTTCATCAGCTATTACAATGGTGAAGGCATCTCTCTAGGATAGATTTGACATGACAAACTTGGGTTTGTTTCACTACTTCCTTGGCATCAAGATCTCATAGTCAGATTCAGGGATTTCTCTTACATAACCTAAGTATGCTCTTGACTTATTGGCTCAGTTTCACATGGCTGATTGCAAGCCATCTCTGACTCCCTTTCTATTAGGAGTCAAGCTTGAGGCTGACTATTTTTCACCATTGGTTGATGCCACTCAGTATCAAAAACTTATTGGTAGTCTCATCTACTTGACTCACACCAGGCCCAACATATCATATACAATGGGACTTGTCTCTAGATTCATGCAGGAACCTCATGAGTTGCATTGGAAAGTAGCTAAGAGGATCTTGCATTACATACAAAGTTCACATAGATATGAGATTAATTACAAATTTGGCATAGAGGTTGACTTCATTGTATATATAGATTCAGAATAGGATGGCGATTCACATACTCACAAGTCCACTTTTGGTTATAGTTTCTCTCTAGGTTCTAGTCCTATCAATTGGTCTAGCAAGAAGCAGAATGTTATTGCTATATCATCTACAAAGGTAGAGTGTAGGGGAGCTATTAATGCAGCTACTAAGGCTATTTGGATTTAGGGGATATTTTTTGAGTTTGGCATTCCTATCAAGAATCCCACCAACATTTATTGTGACAACCAGAGTACCATTCATATTTTCAAGAATCTAGTTTAGCACCAACAAACCAAGCACATAGAGATTCACATGCATTTCATTTGGGAGCTTATTCATAGTCAGGTCATTGACTTGATATTTTGCCAGTCTTCAAAGCAAGTTACAGACATCTTCACCAAACCTTTCACTGAGAGCAAGTTCATTCATCTACAAGCTCTTCTTGGGGTGCAGTCCACATCTGTAGCAACATCATCTTCGAGGGGGGCCACTAGCCTCTTCTTTTTTTTATGTCTCCCTTTTGGGGGGGGAGTTTTTTCCTACAGGTTTTCTCCTTTTCCATATCTTATGGGAGATTACATTTGTACATGGGTACCTCATCAAGCCTAGTTGCTGGGACCCATTTTATATTTCCACACTGCCCACCTAAGTTGCGCTTATGGACGGTATTAGTGTAGGTTTTTATTTTTCCCTATTTTTTAATTAGGAAAATTATTTTTTTGTGCATACATGGAGTTTTCTTACATTTGTGAGATAGTCTAGCTTATGTGGAGATGTGTGTCATAGATGTGTCAAAAGTGTCATAAGTAACTCCCTAAATGGGAGTTACTTCTCTATTCTTAGCACCTTGTCATCACCTTTCATGGAGGAGTTACAGTCTATTCTTGGGGTGCCTTGGCCACCTTTTGTGGAGGAGTTACGTGCTCTCCTATATGTATTCTTCACTTTGGCTATCTCATGTTAATCAGATTTTGGTTTTCTCCATTTTGTCTTATGTAATTTATCTTCTTGTATAATTTCAAATTGCTTTAGCATCCATGTGGTGTGCACTTGCTTTATCTTATGTGATCATGTCCCCATTGCATTCACATTATCTAGATTCTGGTAACAACTCTGATATGACCCACTTGGTGAAGTATTCAATAGTAGTAATAATAGAATGGTGCTAGAGAGATGAATGAGGGATAATCTCATTCATTAGATCCAAACCCCATTGTGAAAAGGGCCAAAAGTCTTTGGTGACTTGTAAGGCATAACTTGAAGTGTGAATGAGGTTAGCATGTTGTTCACATTTGACACAACATTGAACATAATTTTGAGAGTTTTGGTTGAGTGTCGGCTAATTGTATCCAAGTTAAAGGATGCATTTGGCAACTAAATTCCCACTAAAATGTCCACAACAAATCTTGTCATGGACTTCCTTAATGGTGAAGGGGATTTCAACATGAGTGAGGCTTCTAAGGAACAAACCATGAAAGCCTCATTTGTAGAGAAGCCCCCCTAGCATAGTGTAGTGAGTATTACTATTAATGAAAGCATGTCTCCCATTACTTGAAATGTCTAACATAATGATAGCATAAGTGAGATATTCAACAAGCTATTTTTACCAAATGTCATGTAGATTAGAGTCAACATTACCCATAAATAGGATGTTAGTTGACACATAGGAAGGCAATGTGAGGTGAAGCATAGTGATGTATATTTTTAAAGAAGAGGGCAAGGATGGAATGTGTGAGGCAAGGGAAGCCATTGTGTTGACAAACTTGTTTGTAGATCAAGGAATAGTCTTTAAGTAGTGGTTGAATGATTCCAATAGTGAATCTACACTATGTTTATATCATTTTAAAATTTCATTTTTGTAGAGGTAAGAACTATTAACCTAATTAATCACTAGCTGGGAATCACCAAAGATGTTGATTGACTTGACACCTAATAAAATGGTCATGTAAATCCTTAAGACCAAAGATTCATATTTGGTCATATTGTTAGTACATTCAAAATATAGTTTAAATGAGAGAGGCATAAGCTCACCATCAAGAGGGATGAGGATGACCCCCATACCCCCATCAAATTGACATTTAGAGCCATCAAATAACATCACCATTTGATAGGAGATGTCATTAATGGATATCATTACAATATATTCATTGGGGAATTCAAGGATAAAAGGCTGGTTATCAGGTAAAGGGGCATTGACTAATTGGTTGGCAACTATTTTTCCCTTGATAGACTTTTGTTGGATGAATTCCAAGTCATACTCAGTAAGGAGCATGAGCCAATAAGCCATATGCTAGTTTTGGTATGTCTTGGAATTTATATATTTGAGGGGGTTAGTATGGGTGATAACATAGGTTTTGTGATTTAGAAGGTAGTGGTGATGTTTAGAAGATGTAAGGACCAATGTTAGGTAAAGCTTTTTAGTATGAGTATACTGAGTTTCATAATCAATAAGCATTCAGATTATGTACTAAATAGATTTCTCTCTATGTTGATCATCTTAATGTGTAATCATAACACCCAAGGAATGGTCTATTATAGAAATGTAAAGGTATAAAGGTTGGTCCTCTTTAGGGGGAAAAAGAACTAGTGGGGAAAGGAGATACCCTTTAAGTGCATCAAAATATTTTTGACAATCCATATTCCAATGGAAGGAGACATCTATTTTTAGGTAGATGATGTAAAGGTTGGAATCAATCTAACAACTGAGAGATGAAATGGTGGATCGACTAAATTTTTCCTTGTAAGATGTAGAGCTACTTCATATTAGTGGGCAAAGGCATTTCTAGTATTGCTTGAACCTTAGCAGGGTTGACCTTGATACCATAGAGGGAGACAATGAAGCCTAGAAGCTTACCTAAAAAGATCCCAAAGATGAATTTTTTGGGGTTTAGATGTATGTTATATTGAAGGAGATGAGTAAATATTATTTTGACAATTTCCAAGTGATCCTAGAAATGTTTAGACTTTTCAAGTAAGTCATCCACACAGTCTTCCATAATTTTTTGTAGGAGATCATGAAAAATGTAAGTCATGATGCATTGGTAGGTAGTGCCAAAAATTTTAAGGCTAAAAGGCATGACCCAATAACAAAAAATTCCCCCATGGGGTGATGAAATAGGTCTTGTGTTTATCTTCAAGAGCAATCAGGATTTAATTATAGCTCGAGAACCCATCCATAAGAGATAACATCTCACGGCCAACCATCAGATCAACAAGTTGGTTGATGCTTGGCAAATGGAAGTCATCCTTTAGAAAAGTGAGTTTTAGATCATGATAGTTAGTGTAGACATTGATTCCCCTATTACTTTTTTGATAGGGATGATATTGGTAACCCATTACGGATAGTCAATGGGTTAAATAAAATTAACAGAGAGGAGGTATAGGAGATCTTCTTTGACAAGGAGAGCAATACAAGGGTTTATATTATGAAGCTTCCACTTAAAAATCTTATAATTATGGTTACCTAAATTATTATGGGTGATGATAGAGGGTTTAATGATTGGCATGCCATCATAAGACCAAGCAAATGCTTTACTATGATTAGAGAGGAAAGTGGCATAATTGGTTTGCTCAAGGGAATCTAAAGATTGGTCAATCCTAAGGATTTAATGGTTATCTAGAGAGGGTAAATTAATGTCAATGGTTGATTCATTTAACATAGTTTACATTTTATAAGGGAGTGATTATTAGATATAGGAATCATCTACACCCATGTAGGTGAGAATAGCATCATCATCCTGACATTGGATAGTGTTAATAGTGAGAGTGTCTTCATCAATCATTTTAAGATGAATGAGAGGAAGGGACCTTGTTTCCTCACCTAGATGATAGGTCAAGGGTCCTAAATGAATGGCATTTATTGAAAAAAAATTAGGAGGTATGGATACCTATGATTCTATAGGTGATGGTAGGGGAAGAGGAGAGGATGGAGGAGAGAGTGGCTCCTTGATATGAGAGACCTTGGTGGGTTTTGTTGCTTCATTAAAATCCACACCATACTACTTTTTGTCATATTTTATGGTCTTATTGGTGGGGTATTCAATAGGTGTATGAGCACCCTACTCATAACAACCCAATTTTAATCCTTTCTAGGCACACTTATAAAGATAGGTATGAGAAAAACTAGGTTTATCTAGGAAGGAGAAGTCGTAAGTAAAAGGATATGGTGAAGAGGAAGGATTTTTTATAGTGAGGTTGATCAATTCCCCCATATGTGAGATTATTTTTAAGGTTAGGGGGACCTTACAGGATGATCATCCTAATATAGGGATCATAATTGGGGTGCATGTGAAATTTTCCATACTCTTGTAGAGTATGGAACATGTCAAGTGTCAACAAGTGATATTATCTGAGTGAAAGGTGTTTGAAAGTGTATTTTATGGGGTCCTTATCAGTAATTTATGTCATTAGTATCTGAGTAACCAAGGTAGTTGAGATTGTTGAGGCTTCAACAAAAGAGTGCAAAGAGGAAGATATTTTTAATGGAATTATAACATCGTTGGGATGATAAGTAATGTTGTATGTTTTGAAAGGAGGTAGTTTAGTCAGAATAACATGCACATGCCCACAATGCTTAAATTTGACACAGTAATGTAAAGTCAAGGGTACACATGCCATGAAATGTATCGAAGTCCATCCAAGCAATATGTTGTATTAGAACTCTCCTTCAATAACATAGGAGAGTTTGAGGATTGTGTGAGGACTCACATGGATATGCAAGACTATAGTACCCATAGTAGTAGTTGTAGTATCATTGAAGGAATGAAGTATCACATCAAACTATGAGATGAAATTATTAGGAAGTGATAGCTGCTTATAGGCATGAGTAGAGATAATATTAATACTATCACCTCCATCAATCATGACTCTCTTAACATGAGTTTGATTGATATATGCAGTGATAAAAAGTGTAGGGTCTTGGTATTTAGGGTGAAGAGCCAAAGTTTCTACATCATTAAAGAAAACTAGGGTAATAGTATTAAGAGAATATACCAAAGCTATAAGAGGTTGAGGATCATCGAGTTATACCTCAATAACTTGTAAAGCCTTGATCAAGGATTGATGGTGCTAGGATGAGTTTTGGATTAACTCATATAAAGACATCTTTACAGGGGTTTGGTGAAGTTGTTTCACCATTGAGTTTTGAATGACTTATGGAGATGTGGGTTAGGGATAATCAAGAATAGAGATATTTAGATTTGGTAGAGGAGCATATTTTGAGAATGGATGAGCTAAAGGGGTGGTGGAATTTTCCTTACCTTTATCCTTTTGATTTTGAGACCTTATGGCCACATTAACTATGTTGACCTAGAGCATAGGTGGTGGAGGAGACACAACCTCATCATTGGTCTTTGACTCAAGTGAGATGGTAGGTAGGGTTTAGGATGTAACTGGCAAAATAAATAAGAGGTTATAAAGAGTTTCCTTAATGAAAATCTTGTTCATATCAAAATTTTATTAGAAAATAATTATGAGAGATTTATAGATTTGTGTATCATGTCCAAGTGAGTGGTGATATAAATAAACTTGTGTGTCATTGAACCAAGATAATTTTGGTTTAAGAGGTTGATAAGGATTAATCAATTGAAGGGTTATGGTGGAGGATTGAAATAACTAGCATAAAAGAGAGGCCTAAGAGCCTGATAGTGGGGTAGCACTTATTGTTTCAATAGGGGTGGATATCTTCTTTAATTTAAGAGGTGTGGATATGGTTTTATGTGGCACCCTTTTGGGTGAAGGCATATCCACTATTTTTGTTGACACCTTTTTAGGCATAAGTGTCAAGGTGATAGATGTGTAAGGGCCATAAAATGGTAGAGGTAAAAGAGGAGGTAGCTTTTCTTTTTGTCTTTCTTGAAAAGAGATTATTCTAGCTAAAGTGGAAGGATGGGGTCCAAAGGTTGAAGGCAAAGTTGAGGGTAGAAGAGAAGTGGAATGGTGATACCTAGGAAGCTTAACATTCTTCCTTGGTTCATGCCATGGAGCTCTAATTTGTGGTTAAGTATTCAAATATAACTTTACCTATAGATGAATTAGAATAGACACCAAGAGAACACCCAAAGATCTGATTTGATTTAGTGTAGTAGACACCTATGATGGTGATGGTTCTAATATATAGGGTTACACTTTTGATGGTCTAGGAAAAAAAGTTCTATATTTATCAAAAAACATGGGATAAATATTAGCAAAAGTACTAGAAATAGAGGACAACATTTATTGTGTAGGATAGGGAGATTTAAGTCAGTCCCAAAATGCTGAGTAGTCTAGCTTCTTGGAGTTAAGAAAGTCTAGATTTATGAGTAACTATTAGAAGGATTTAGATGAAGTTGTCTTAGGCCTTATAGTTTCTTCCACAAAATACTTATATGATTGGGAAAGAGGGAAGGTGTTAGCTTCTACTTTTTCAGTCCAAATATGAGTAATAACCACAACTAGGTCTTATACAAATAAGGTAGGAGAAGAGGCATGGTCTTCCCAAGGTAGGGGAAGAACTAGTGAAGTTAGTTCTTCTAGTGGATAAATCATGGGTATGATTAATTCCCCAAAATTCAAATTAGTAATAGGTAAGGTGTGCTCATATATTGGCAAGAAAAGGGGTAAAATTGGTTCAATGGGTCCAAGCATAATATGTCCTTCTATTAGTACATGGATAGATAATTTAGACTCTTCTATATGCAAAAGAGGATTAGATGGGGCACTATCCTCCATTAGTAGAGGATAATTAGGTGAAGAAGGCTCTTTAAGAGGGCACATCATAGGAATTATACTCCCCTCAACATGTGGATGAGTAGTGGGCATGGCATGTTATTCCAAAGGTAAGAGAATATGAAAAAATAGGTATAAAAAGAATAGGTATTATAGGTTCTTCACATGGTAAAAGGATAAGTAGAAAACGCCCCTCCACACATGGGAGAGGGATGGGTGAAACAATTTTCTCTACTCATGAAAGAGGAATAGGTAAAACAAGCTCCTTTAGTTGTGTGAGAGGTTGGATCAAAGGTAAAGAGAAGACCATATTGACTATATGAATATCATGATCAGGTGCATTTTTAGTCATGGCTTAAACATTTGTTTCATATAGAAAATGGTTAAGAAAAGGCTATTTGAACACATCCATGCTTTGGTTAGTAGGCATGTTAGGGTTATCCAATATAAGCTCACCTTTATCAAGCATTTATTGAACAATGTTTTTGAATGTTTTATAGTTGTTAAAATTGTGGCCTTCAACTCCCTAATAGCCATAAAACTCATCCTCCTTATAGCAACTTGGTATAGGATAAGAGGGATAAACCTATGTATGAGGTCTAATTTGGGGAAGGTTAATAGCTCCTTATTGCAATAGTTTATCCAAAATGGAAGTGTATGAATCTCTAATAGGAGTGTATTATCTTTATTCGTATCATTGTTAGAATTGTTTGGTTAGATTTTATGAGGTGGATGGCCTAGACTAGTTGACTATGGTAGAAGAATATAATTTAATCACCATGGCATTAGTAGAACATTTTGACTTTTGATTAGAAGAATAGGGTTCAGAAGAAGAGTCATTAGGTTTGGAGTTGTTATTTTTATTATGCAACTTAAACCTGTCTTCATCTATAGCTTAAATCTCTAACTTTCTCACCATTGTAAAAGCTTCATCAAATGTGTAGAAAGTCTATATGTGGAGGGTAGAAAAGATGTGTTTAGCACATGATATTGATAAAATCTTGATAAACTTAGTTTTAGGTAAAGAAAAGGAGAGATAATTGATTAAACCTCTCTAATGAGTAATAAAGTCAGTGATAAACTCATCGTCAAATTATTTAATGGAATAAAGGTCCATAATAGAGACCTTTTTAGAAATATTGATAGATAAGTGGTCCAAGAATAGTTTAAAAAGTTGGGTAAATGATAAAAGGTAGTGCTAAGTTATGGAACTATACTAATTCAGAGAAACACCCAAAAGAGACATAGGGAAAGTGTGAAGCAATAATGTATCATTATGCCTTATTAGGTAATAAGCATGTCGAAATGCTCATAAGTGTTGTTGTGGGTTATCTTTACTACAAAAATTAGTAAATTTAGGGATTTCCCACTGAATCAGGTAGGGTCAAATAGGTACAAAAGGATGGATGTGTTCATTGCATATTTTATCATAAGATAGAACATTCTTTGAACCTAACACAAATGTTTCTAGGTTAGACATCTTATCCATTAACATCTTGATGAGATCAAGAGAAGGATTAGTGTGAGGATCACCCCCTAAGTTGTAGGGTACTTCAAGGGAGCTAGAGGTAGGATATGACACACCTTGTTATGGTAGTGTAGATGCAACATATTGTTAATGAGTCATAGGTTGAGGGCTAGAAATGAAAGAGGCTTTTCTTATGAGGTTAGAGACAATGCCTTGGTTAGGCACCATTATCAGACATTGGGTTGTTGGTATGGTTACATGGGTTGAAGGTTGAGTTTAAAATATTTTAATTATGGGTATAAGATTTGATGGGATGGACACTACTAAGTTTTGAAATGGTGTTTGACTTGGTTGGGCTAGTAGTGGCTGTGAGGCTAAGGGAGTTGCTATAAAAGTTGGGTTAAGAAGATGGGATTGAGTGATTGGGGTGATAAAAATTTTAGGGTTATTTATGGTTGGGTCACTTTTTGAATTAGTGGTTTGGGTGACCATAGATGAAATGGTGGAAACCACCAAGACTATAGTTGTCTCTATCAAGGAAGTTGGAATGCCATAAAGGAGATCTCCCACAGTGTTATGGGTTTGGCTCATGGTGAGATAATGTTGAAGGGATATAATGTTGTGATAAATAAATCTCATGAAGTCAAGATCTACTTCAAGTACAAGGGAGATCTAGTTAGGATTGGTAGGCACAGAGGTATTTTTTGTATCTAAAATATGCTCCATGGTAGAATTAGAAAGGAGAGGGAAAGGTGGGAGTGGTTACCAGCTTCCATAATCATTAAGAATTTTGTCTTGGCTACATGTCAAGACCATGAAAAAGGGATAAAGGTAGGCCTAAAACTTTGTATTAGTGATAGATCATAAAAAAACTAGGTTTGAGTGCATGTAGGTAGGTAATTTTAGCTTGTTGTTTTAAGCAGGCTAAAAATTATAAAAACACACAATCATTGATATTAGTTATCTAACTAATGCCATTAGGTAATAGGGCCATCAACATCGATGGTCTTATTTATGTAGGTTATTGTGGAATTTATAAAGGTAAAAAATCTAAGGTTTTGGCAACCCAAGGGCAAAATTTGTGTAAAATAAAGGATACATGTTTGTGCAAAGATAAAGGACACACAAAAAAATTGAAACTAGAGTTTAATATAATCTAAGAGGTAATAAATTATGGAATCTATAAATTGATAAAGGAAACATCCTCACTAACTCACAAATGTAGAAGACAAAATGAAGTAGAAAAGGAACATCCAGCCACTAAACGTTGACTCCTAGGAATTAATTTTAGTCTCTTGATGGCTTATGCCTTAGAAAGTGTGAGATTAAAATTGGTTTGTGTAATAGGTACTAGATGAGTAGTCTAAGGATGGTTCTAGGCTAGTTTTGGTTCTCAATATAAATCTATATTAGACTAGGTACATGTATTGTTATAGGGGCTTACTCCCCATACTTCATGCTCCCAAAGCCAAGCTAGGCTACTTAGCCAGAATATACCACCTATCTAGATTTTATACTTTGTCAAAGAATAGATTGGGTCCTCCCCTTGGTGGTGAAATCCAAGTGGGATTGCTAGGTAGGGTAAGGAGATCCATTGGGTGATGAAACCATAATAAGCCTTATCTCAAGTGAGTTTAGATGTTTAATTTTGTGAGATTGATCTAGTTGTGTAACATTTGTGTTCTATGATTTATTCATGATGCCTTATTTAACTAGGTGAGATAAATTCAACAAGCAAAACAATGACATGCAGTGAGTTTTAAACCCAAATCATAAATGTGTAAATTTAGATGGAAACAATGGTGAATAGGAGAAGAGAATGAATTTTAATATCTTAATGCTCAAAAGAGGCAAAAAAAATAAGGTATTATTTTTAGCTTTCAGGAAAATAATAAATCTATTTTAGAGGAAAAAGAAGAGGAGAAAGATAGGGAAGGAAAATTTTAATTCTTTTCTTAAATAGAAAATAAAAAGTTCATTTTTTTTTTTTTTGAGAAAGACAAAGAGAGAAAATAAAAGGAATGAAAATTTCACTATGGTGCACCTATATTAATAGATAGGAAAGAAAATAACCTAGGAAAACTCCAAGGTCCCACTAGGCATGCCAAAATGTTTCACTATGTTTTAAAATTATTTTACATTCAAAGAGAGAGAGAAATATAAAAGAGAGAGAGAGAGAGTAAGGGATAGGTGATTAAAACATGGTTAAGTGCACACCATTCCAGACTTTGTATATTCCCCTCTTTGGCTATGGAGGAAGACACTTGTATATAAGAAAACACTACACAAAATAGTTGTTAGTGGAGATATGTGCAGACTGCCAAGCTACACACTTGTTCTGGGAAGCATGGAACTTCCTTGCGATGACAATCCACTATTTTAAAATAAAGTTTAAAATAAATACAATTAGAGAGAGAGAGAGAGAGAGAGAGAGAGAGAGAGAGAGAGAGAGAGTGTTTTGTTTACCATGATATAGGTTTGAGTGTAGCAAAAGATAATATAGTGTAAGTTGATAAGTCAGGTCTATGTTTAGGGAAGGTTATTAGGTGATTTTGAGTTTGTTGGTTTAGAAACATAGTAACTAACATCAGTTAAAGGACTGATGTCAATTGGGGTTACTGATATTGATTAGGTCATTGATGTCGATTTGGGGTCACCAATGTCAGTTGGGGCAGTAGTATTAGAATCAGTTAGAGAAAAAGAATTTGATAGGGAGAATGGGATTATGGTTAGGGTGTGAGGTTTGGAAGAGTTATAATAAGGTGTATAAGACTTAGGTGAGTCTATACAAAGGTTTGGTATGTTGGGGTATAGAGAAGTGGGTGGGGAGCTTTACAACTCCTCCATAGAAGGAGTCAGGGTTCATGAAACAATAAATAGTATAATGTAAATCAATTATAAAATTACTATTTAAATACTTATAAAACAATGAGATACACTTAGCTAGTGAAATGGGTGAATTGTGACTATCAAATAGATGAATTTGATGTGTCTTGGTGAACCGATGAGTGAATAGACAAGATAAGCATGTGTTACTAGTCCTCAAGAGTTCAAGATCTATGCAGTGTATCAATTCTTGATCTGGATCAATTTGTGTAGAGTAATAGTAATCTTGGATGTCAAAAGTTAATGTAGGATGCTCTGATTACCAAAAACCTATGCATGAATTATTGATTTTCTAACCTAAATCCCAACTTGGAATTTTTCTTAAGCAATTGACATCAATGATTCTACTGATGTTAGCTGAGGGTTGGTCAACATCGATGGCATGAGAATAAGTAAAAGGGATATCTTTAGCTCATTTTTTAGTAGAAGGAAAACTAAGAAATTATTCAAGGAATACTTGAATTCATTAAATAATTGATAGTATTCTTATTTAGATTTAGGTTATTTAGAAATATATTTCATTTGTATAGTATATATCTTGCATCCCTTGTGAACTAATATTTTTAGTTGTATAGCTGAAAGAATTTTTCAATCTACCAGAAATAAAATACCCTCAATCACCACTTAGTTGTCAAAGTCATTTTTAATTTCTTTATGAAATAATCAAGATGATATTGATGTTACTACATCTAATCCATTCTTAATATTAGATCATATGATTCTGATACTGCTAGAAATAGATAAAACCTGGTCTTAAAGATTCCAAGAACAAATTTCTCTTGGTCTAAACATTCTATTACATAAATTATTTTCCTTGTGCCAAACTATACCTCTCATATTTTTATTAACTTATAAGGTTTAATTTTATATTTATTTACAATAGAAGGTGAGATAAATATATTTATAACACGCGATTAAAAAAAATCTAATTTAAAACAAAAAATAACTTTTATTTTGATCAGAGTGGTCTATAAATCAACATTTAAATTTTTAATAACAACATACACTTAGTTATTAGCTAACTTATTATTTCATGGTATTAGGAAATATTTTTAGTGATTATTATCACCTAATTCCAAACATTTTACCATATTTTATGTTTGTAAGGTAACAATATTAGCTCTAGTGGCTATCCCACAAAATCTATCTTGTGGTTAATTTTTATTTCTAGCATTCTCCCTTACATAATTTTGAGTCTTTGGACTCTTATTTAGGTTCTATTTTTTACCAAAATTAGTATACTTCCTAAAGGAATTTATCTAATCAATTATTTTTAAATTATTTCACATGGAAGTGTAATAATTTTCAAGCTTAGAATGTAGCTTCTTAGTTTAGAATTCTTGTCTTTCCTTTAAGAGAAACTTCTCCTCTTATTTTACTTGATGAATAGACTAAATAGTTATAGTCAAGGTACATGGATTTGTCATGTTCACATCATGCATTGATACCTTGTGTAAGCACAAATTTAATTTAGTTACCTTGGTTATTCATCATCCATGTATTTCACATAATGCAATAGACAAAGAAACATGTTTTTATACTCAATTATAATCATGTCATCTTGTTTCAATAGTTGAAACTAATTTTTTTCTTTATATGTAACATTTAGATATATTTTATGGATACTACTCTCAGTTTTTTTCCATGAAATAATCATAGTATTATATCCCTTGAGAGCACATAAAAAGTTCTTATACACATGAAAAGTGACACACCAAATTTATGAACTTAACTTCTTGAGGTATGATCGAGACAATTTATGAAGAGATAATGTGATGATTGATTTATAGGTTTTATTTATTAGGTTGAGGTGAAAAAATGGGTTTTTGGATGATATAAATAAAGGGTGCTTGTGATGTTACCAAAATACCTCACTAGCATCAATTTTGTCATTCAAAGTGACAAGTTGAGATGAAATAGAACTCTTAGGGCCCTCAATGTGAGTGAGGACAAGGTATCCTATTTCTTGTTTAACACTAGGTACAAGGATATGGGTGTAATTAGAATAGAAAACTCTAGAGAAATTATTTAGTATATTGGGTTGATTATTCTCAATAAATTTTATAAACATAGTGAATGAAATATGATGAGGCTGGTCCCGAGGAAGAAGAAAAAGGAGAGTGGAGGTCTAGACTTGGATATCATTATATTAACAGTCTTGTATATGAATAGGTCTTATTATTGGTTGTACCTATACATGGTCTTATTTATCAATGGCATTGATATGGTCAATGTTAATACACGGAATGGGAATTTAAATTAAATATTTAATTTTAAGCTAGATGTTGATATCAATTTAAATATTTCTACTAGGGATGGGAGAACCAACTCTATGGAAGATGTCTACTTTATGGAGGAGTGGTTTTTTTGGAAGTGTCATCCACTAGGAAAGGTAGAGTTTTTTTTAATTAATAGAGCATAAATATTATAATATTACGTCTTATAAAGTGTAATTTATGTTTTTAATGTGTTAGAGCAAGGTTTATGATTGTACTTGTCTTGACAAAGCTTGTTTGATTGTGTTTTAGGGTGTTTTTTATAGTAATTTGAAAATAAAGTGCTTGTTATGAGTGAATCAAATGATTTTTATTTTTTTATCTTATATATTTGAATAATTAAATCCATTATTAAACTAAATTTACCAACATTGAAATTGAAAACTAGATCTAAAACCTGTAAATTACAACTTCTAAGTATTTACAAATTAATTTGCATCCACAAGCTAGAAAGCTAGTTTTATAACTTTTAAATGATTTTTTAATGAAATTAAATTATATATACTAAAATGGATGAAAGCATAAATTTATTATTATTATTATAATTTTTATTATCTATAATAGCATTCATTCACTATAAAATAAAATAAACTAGATCTAACTTACAATTTTTAATTTATCTAGGTTTTCTAAATTTTGGTGTACGTGTGATTGTGAATGTAAACTAATAATACATTGTTTTGATTAAATGTAAATAATATTATATTAAATTAATATATGATAGGTTTGATCAAAAATACATTATAAGAATATTTTTATATGCAACTAAGAATTAAATAAAATAAAATTAGCTTTTTATGCAAAATAAGGAGAGGAAAAGATTTTTTATTTTATTTTTTCTTTAAGGTTTTATAAATATTTTTAAATATGAATATAATATAATAAAAAAATAAAATATATAATCTAATCTAATATATAAAATAAAACTAAAATCAAAACCTCTAACCTGATCAATGGTGAGACTAAGTAAAGGTAGAGAGATTGTTGTTGTGAGTATACTATCTTTAGGTAGCTACTTCCTTTACCTAATAAGGAATTTGGGAATTATCTAAAAAAGGGATGAAAATAATAATAAACCAAGAAGGAATTAATCTCAAATAAAATTGTATTTTAATATTGGTTAGACTGATTATGAGTAGCAAAGAGTTGGTTGAAGATTCAGTGAATTCCATTCTCTAATATTGTGTAAAATGACATGAAGATGATCATAAAATGAAGTAAAGCTTTTAAAAAATTAAAATAAATAAACATAGGGATATTTAAAAATTTAAATCTCTAATGAATTTTTTTGGATCCTAAAACCTAAGGAAAGTGAGATACTTGTAAGAGAAAGGAGAGATTGCATATGGGAGTTTAATTGAAGCTTGCTTGCGAGATACTTTTATAAGAGATAGGAATTGATAAAAATAGGACTATGAGTTAGTGATGTCATATATAAGGAAAAAATGAAATAAAAATTGAGAAAACTTGACCATACTCATGAAAAAAATGTGAAAACTAAAGTCTTAGGTGTTAATTTAGAAAACAAGCAAATGATGATGAAACGACCACATTATGTAGGTGGTGAAGACAAAACCATTATAGAAAATGATGAAACAAACACACATAATTATTAAACCAGCTTGAATTAGAACAAAATAATTGATGTGTAAATGCTAATAAAGTAATGGTTCCATCATAAAGAGTGGTGGTTCAGTCAAAAATATTGATATTTTTGTCATGAAGGAAAGAAATTTAAAAATTAAGGTAAAATTTTGAAATTTAAAATATTTAAATTTTATAAAGGGTAAAAAAGATCATAAAATATAAAATGACAAAGATAAATAGGTATGAGCTTTTTTATAATGATGTCTTTACATCATCATTATAGTTTTATGTAAATTTTTCATCATGCAATTTTTAGGTGCATACATATTTCGCCCTTAGGGATAAGCCTTATCATTAATTTATGAGACTCTTTATCCCAAGTAATTATGAAAAAATGGAAGAGGAGAGTTCAAAAACTTACCTCACTTATCTATGTGGTGCAAAAAAACTAATCAAGACACCCATATGACCTACAAGAAGAAAATGGGAATCAAATGTAATTTAGAAGAAATAAGAAAGCATGTTAATTGATTATATCATGTCAAACTCTAATTACCATGCATGTGGGGATGAGGATACTACTTTAACTATCCAATCAAGGGACTAAACTCAAGACCATTTGGTATGTACCTAAAAAACATGGGATGAACTTCAACATACCTTAAAATAGTGCTACAGAGAATAAAAAATTTAAATGTGTTAGCATCCAATGTATTTTTTGTTATTTAGGTAACATATACCTCTTTAAAAAATAAGAAAAAAAGTTTGAAGAAAAAATTTTTGAAAAAGGAAAGCCTTTAAAACCCAAAAACTAGTGGATTAGGCTATATATTTGAAAACTCTAAAAAAATAGAATTCATTTGTGTATTGAAAAATTTCAATTTGTGAAATTTGAGATCTACAAGGAGAGCATGGAAAACATACCAGTGGTAAGAAAAGTAGGTCAAGTACATGTTAGTTATACTTAGATACACATTTTCCCCTAACTTTTAAAAATTTGATTAAAAAATCATATTGATCCAATGAATTTAGAAATAAATTTCATGTATTACATTAGAGGGTTGTGTAGGATATGAAACTATCCCAAAAAATAAATTAGTTGAGTTGTAGGATTTTATGAGGTTTTTTATGGGAGTCATAATTGGCTAGCAAAACCTTTTTTATTAGGAAGGAAAAACCAATCTTTGTAGGTTGATAGTTATTTTTATGACATGATGCTTACATAAATTACATGTAGAGAAGGGTGGTAGTCATGATATTTAACATATAATGGTTATTTAACCATTGTGGATGAATCATGAAACCACCATATTTTTTAGGAACTCGTGGTTTTCTCATAAAGGCCAAAAATACTTGTTTAGAGTAAAATTTGAGGCCAAAAAATTGATTAGGGATATTTAACTTGTCTTTTATAGGGAGTATACATACGATGGAACCAAGTGAGGGAGAAGTGGCTTCTAAGAGTTAATGGAAAGTTGATAACTGGGGAGTTGGACATATTAGATAGGGTGTGGATCATCATGTTTACATAGGTAGGGATCATCACCCCATCAAATAGGTTTCTATGTGGCATGTTCACCTACTTGGATGTATGCCAAAAAACTTTACGATTACCAATGGCCCTAAGAGAGTGGATGAACAATATTAATCACATAAATAGGATTCTAGGTTTTATAGAGATAAGCTTATTTTTGATCTTGAGAGAGGCCATAGATAGGGGAGAGGATATAAATCTAGTAGAACGCTTTGATTATGTAGGTACACCTAATGTGCATACATAGTATATGGTTATATTAGTAGTATTTGAGTGGTTAGTGACACCAATCCTTCACAAATTATTATAGGTATCCTTGTCTCCTAAATATTGGGAGACATGTATATTGATCACCTTTTATATATATAGTCTACTATTTTTAAGGTCATCAAGGAAAGAGGGAGATTATTCCTATGGGCATGGTGATTATAGTAGGGACCTATAGATTTTTTTACCAGATCACTAGTCTATGTACTCTTTCCATTAGTCATTCCATACTCATCATGAATTTGTTATATGAAGTATGTTCCCATATCAATAAGGATTTATAGTTATAGATGCGGGGATATCAAGGCCTTGAGGTGGCCAAAGGAGGAACTATTTAGGGCCTTGTCTCAGGTATTGTGCATTATGATAGTAGTAGAATTAGTGGCTCATCCATATTAAGGTATGGCATAATTATGAGTAAATGAGGTGACCACTCTATAGGCTACAAGAGTGTGTGGTAAGATATATATTAGTTCTTTTAGGTGGAGGTGAACCATATAGAGAGGGTACCCCAGTAGTATTAGCCACCATCTATAACTAATTTCCTTACAACATAGGCGGAAGCTAGGGAAAATTAAGAGATCATACACAACAGAGTAGGGAGATTATGATCATACCCTCTTACTCCAATGAATTCCATCAAAAAAATGGTGGGAGTTCATATGTTAGGGTTAAAAATTTGAACCACCATTCATAATAGGAGGAAGAGGATGCATAGTAGTGGTGATACCTAATGGAGTGTCAGTTAGAGTCTATAAAAAATAACATGAACCAACATTGAATTAATGGTTGGAAGAGATGGAGGAGGATATTAGTTTATTTGTGGAGGTGACCAATATATAGTCTATGAAGAGACAAAAATAGGAGTGTGGGAGGATTAGATGATTTTTGATGAGAAATTAGATCCTAACTAGCATGAACATGACTCAAGTAAAATATTTTTTTACTTTAGACTCTTTCCATATTACTGACTAGTTCATTAATTAGTTATTTTTTTATATGATTAGAGCTCTAATATCTAATTTTATTTTGGGGTTGTATAAAAATATAATAGGTGTGAGGATAGTTATCAAGGATATTTTGGTCAACCTTTTTTAGGTGAGCATCAAGCTAATTGAGGGTTAGTTTTTTTTATAGATATGGGTCTTCCTACTAGTATATGTAGGTATATAAATTGTTTTTCCCTACGTCACACATCTATGGAGGTTACACATATACAAAGACATATAGCTAGCATAATTCTTGGGGGAAGAATATTCAAGAGGTTATTGGGGTAAGAGGATGTTAGGATTCTTCTAGTTGAAAAATAGGGGGAGGGATAGTCTCCAAGGTAGGGACAATAATGATACACCACATGAGTAAGATTTGTATCTTGTGACACTCATCAAAATCATGGCCTCCTCATAGGAGGAGAATAATTCTTAGACACTTGATACTTATAAGGAATTATCATCCTTAAATGGGATCCTAAGATCATATTATTATACAAACATGGGATTTTTGAGACATTTATACTTATTTGACCTATATGGTTGTGATTATACATGATACATGATTTATAAAATTTTAAGAAAATATGAATTTAAAATTTTCTATTTTGACACAATCCCATAACCTTATAAAACATAAGATAAATAAATAAAGTGAAATATAAAAAAAAATAGCCTTCACCCAAAAGGCAAACAAAAAGGCTAAATTTTTTAGAAAAAACTTCAGCAATAATTCAATCAAATTTCAATAGAAAATAACACAAGAATTTAAATGAAATATATATAGATGGATCCTCTAATTATTTAAGGGAATTCATAATCTCATTTTGTGCTTGAATATTTGAAGTGGTGGTGTCATATTTTTTCCTCATCTCTTTGGATTCATTAATCTTATTTTTGCCTCTAGTCATTTTTTTTGACCACCAATTCAACACTCTTTGGTTATTTTTGTTGATCTTATCTTAATATTTCTTATTACTGAGTTCCAATTATTATTTAACTTCTTCCCAAAATCTTTGGTTTGATCTTAGCACACCTTCAAATTTTTAATGTTGATTTGTTCCTTCCTAATGATATCCTCTAAGAAAGGGTTCAACATACTAGGTGGATTCTTCTTAATCTCAACAATTTTTCATTTCCCAACAAGTTGAGAACCCAACTATTCCTATATGATTCTCTTAGATTCAACAACAAACTCTTTCATCACTTCATTTTGTTTTCTAATCACTTTAGCTAGCTTATCTAGCATTGCATTCAACAATTCATAATTTTTACTCATACTAGCATGGGAGTACTCCTTCACCTTCTACTTATGGTTGTCCTTATCTAGAAACACCAAAGTATTTTATAAAGTAGGGGGAATTTACTTATGGTTCAATAGATTCTCATACTCCATCTCCTCAATCAGTGTGTTCCCTCCCACCTCTTATATAATTTTTTGAGTCATATATGCACTATTTTTAACCTTCTCCTTTCCCTTCTTATACTTTATAGTGGCTTGGGATTAGATTTTATACATATCTCTTGAAACTTACACAACCATTTCCATTTTATCCCCTGGGGTTGTAATTTAAATTCCTTCTCCTCCTAAATATAAATCTCATCAATCAAATGATCAATTGTGAGCTACCCTACTTAAAGTATTAGGTGTATAAGTGATTGATGTATAATAACATATGACTTATTCAATTGTTAAATCATAACAAATATTTCAAAATAGCTTAAAATATAGTATGAGAGACTGATTTGTTTGTGCCTAAAGTGATTCATAAATAAAAAATGGCATGAACAAATTAGACAATTTTACCTTTGAACATTAAATACTACAATATCTAAAAACACACTTTTGACCATGGGTGAGGTAAATCCACTCAAATGAAACTATCCTTTTCCTCGTGGATATTTTCTCCTACCTTGAATAAAATATGGATAATCTCATTAATCATTTTTTTATCCTTGTAGTATTTAACCCCATCATAGGACAATCATGTAAATTTAACAAGTACTTCATCTATAATATTCAAATTCATTCCTCTAATTTTAACCACTTCGACATCTCAAGCCATGGAAAAGTCCCTAGACAAGATTAGGTTAAACCCCATTATCCTCTCCATGTATGGAATCAAACCTTTAAATCTAAGGATTATTCATATGGATTAATTTTATTTTATTACTTTTTAAGAAATTATCTCATTATGGTCCCTATCACTTCCCATTTCACTATTAATGAGCTTAATCTCCCTACTAAAGTTATCTCCATTAAAGTCCTAGTTAACCCACAATTACAACACAATAAATATAAATTTGGTTACACATTTTAGAGGAGTGATTAATCCATGAGATTTATATTGGTATATAGAGATATATTCTAGATTATTTTGGTGAATTTTTATGGTATACTATTATTTAATTTCCATGTTTCTTTTTATTTTATGCACTTTAAATGACTAGGCATGAGATGATATACCATGTGTGTGTGTGGGGGGGGGGGGGGGGGTATTATGATAATTATATGGATACTATTATATATTTTATATTTGGAAACATAATATATGAAAATATAAATGAAATAGATGGACAAATATGTAGTAATGACTATTTTTATATAACGATTGAGTTATTTTATTGACACAACATACAAACTTCATATTGTATTAGATGGATTGAAATAGAGATGGGATATATTTAAGATAGTGAAAGTGGAAAACCATACATCAAAACTTCACATAG
>JARHVA010001866.1:1827500-1842500 GCA_037957365.1 Torreya grandis | reverse complement strand
TTTCATATTTTAATATTAAATATTTAGAACACACACAATGGTTGTTATAGTTTCTTTATCCTTATTTTTAGGTATGGGTTTCACTACATTATCATTGAGAAAATGGCAGTTGATATGGAGTCGAGGTTTCTTGTTGAGGTTGGCTTAGATGAAATCAAAGGGTTTGTTAGGACTTGTTCCAAAGTCTTAACATTAGGTTAAATTTTTGGTAGGTAATAAATAATTATTGTAAATGGGGCATGCATCTTTTAGTAAAGACACCCCCATAAAATAAATTTACTTTGATTAATTTTAGGTAGTTTTCATGTTTTATATTTATTAATTAGAACTACCTTATAGGTTGTTTTCCCATATTTAGTTGGTTATAGGATTAGCTATTTTTACCAGTCATTGGTAAAAACTATATAAATCCATGTTTGCATTGTAAAAGGGTTAATGGAGTAAAGGAACCCTTATGTACTTGATTTTTTGAATTTAATAAAATACTTGTGCACTCGCACTAAGCGGGGTTTAGGTTCAATCTATTTTGGTTCAGGAGTTATCAGGGTTTAGGGTCCACTTGAGAAATAAAATCCTTTCCCAAGTGGAGGAATCAAATTCATTGGAATAAAATATATGGGACTATATTCATTATGTCAATTCATGGTCTTCCAAGGATTATATTGTAGTTTTTGTCCCTATCGACCATATATAACTTTGTCAAAATGGTTTTTGGGTCTAAATTCATATGAAGTAAAATGGTCCCATTGGAAGTGGACTTGAGACTATCATTTAATCTCAAGGTATTATGAGTTGTGGAATAATTATTTTCCCAATCACCATGTTTCTAAAGAAATGAAAAGGGGACTATGTTAACAACCACCCCATCATCTACCATTGCTCATTTTGTGTAGTTATTGAAAATCCATACTTGTAATAAAAAATTTTGATCCCCCTCCTATCCATCTCATAATATAGGATAAGATTCTTAAGGTCAAATAAGTATCCAACATATCTTTATTTTTAGCCAAACAAAAGCTTTTCCAAATCAATGTGGTTAATCTAGACCTAGGATGGAGGTGTAATTCTATATAAGTGGCCCAATATTGATGCATCAAGTAATGTTTAATGATGGGTAAGATAATTATTAATAAATTTCATGACTAAAATATGGAAAAATGTCTTTTTAAGGTTAGAAACTAATTCATATTTTATCATAAGCTTGGGGTTGACGTCAGTCTCAAAAAATCATAAAATAGGGAGTTGTAGGTTGATACTCTCTTACATGAGTAATGATGTTTTCATCCTCTTATATTTATAATTCTATAACTCATATCATTCATGTTTCCATTCATACCCCAATTAGGGTGACACATCAGTGTTAGCCCAACTTGAAGTAGAAGCATTAGAATCATGGGTTTCATCTAGTAGGGGTTAGTTGTTTGATTATCTTGTGGTTGGTTTTAGATGTTTCATTGTTGGTGCTTAGGATATGGGTTTTGATAAGTTTTTAAATTGTCACTTTGAGGTGCCACAAAACATGTTGATTGATTTGTCTATTTTCAATAGTTTTCCCTAGGGACATGTCTAAAGTTTTTTGAAGTTGGTCCTTAAGGAGTATTTGAATAAAAAAGTATATTCCCTACAGACACAATTTTCATGTCCAATGACTCTACAAAAGAGACAATAATATTGGGATTTTAATTATTGGGTATTTGGTTCTAGTTTTGTTGACCAAACCATTTTGGATTATTTCATTGATGAAAAGGGTATCTCTAATATTACGGGTAATGGTCAACATGTTAAAACTAGTTTTGTAGTAGGTTCTAAAATTGTGTTTTATGGGGTGGTCAATAGTTAAAATAAATTGCATGAAATGTAAATTGATAATTTTTTTCCTTGGAGCCTTATTATTATTGTTATTATTTATTTTATTCATGATTTGAGTCATGTTGTTTCTAATAATGTTTGTCATCTTGCTCTAATCCATCACACCATCTTTAATGATATTTGGTTAATTTTTATAACCTTAGTCAATTCTCAGAGCACTTTTGAGCACTTATTAATATGATCAATAAGATAATCTATGAACATCCTCTTTAGATTCATTATTTAGGGAATGAAAGAAGAGATCACATAGTTCTATTTGGTCCATATGTGGTGCACTGGCAGATGAGTATAAAACTTTTCCTCATCTCATTATGAAATGGGCAATAGTTTCATTATACTCTTGTCTAATATATAGTAATTCTTGAATGTTATTATTGATAATTTTATTTATATCAAAGGCCTATACAAACTCTACCATGTTTTTTTTGAAAAGAATGAATAAATGCCTTAGGAAGATAATAATATTAATCAAGGGTTATTCCTTCAAGGGTCTTTGGAAAAAAACTGGAAACTACTCGATACAATGGTATAAGATATCTAATAGTAGTTTTATATTCCTTGATATGTGTATTCTAATGTCCCCCCATATAAACATGGGGAGTTCATGTAGGGGACATGGCAAGAGAACATAGTATATTGTGGTTGAGGGGATCCTTTAAATATTTGGCATGTTACCCATGGAACTAAAGTTCACCAAAGGCACATTGGGATGAAATTTAATAGGAGAGTTTAGAAAGGCAGTGGATGAGAAAATGTTAGGAGGAAAATATGGAGGTTGATAGGGTAGAGTATAACATACCAAAAAATAATTTCTAGTTGGGTTGATTTATAAAACATGTTGTAATAACATGGAAAAATGTTGAGTATGATGATAGTAAGGGAAACCTATTATTATTTTTATATTTATTTCATTTGGTTTTATATTAGTTTAGGAATCTTATTTAATTTTTTTATGTCATATATTAATTTATTTGTCAATTTTGAACACTTTTCAAGAACTTCCTAAAAAATAGCTAGAAGTGTCAGTTAGAGTGTAGTTCATTAAATGTGTACTTAACTAAGCTTGAATACTTATGCATTCTTTCCCAAGAGTTGGAGTATGTATTTTTATAACTATGTTAACAAAAATTAAATTTATTTTAGTCAATTTTATATTTTATAGGGATTTGGGGCATTTAGCTTATTTATTGTGCACACATTACTTACTTGATAAGAAAAGCTTATTATATGTTGAAATTATCATGTATTTAAGTCAAAATTATTTTATTTAATAAAATTTTAGTCATATTAAAGCCTATGAAGTAATTTATTAACATGAAATTACATTAAAATAAAAATGTAGTCATTTTTCAAGATTAATATGCCCATGACATGTTAAAAAGTATAATCTTCATTATTTTAAACTAGTGGTGTTACATCCCAATTTCCTCACTAAAATTAATTTGCTTACTAAATAGATATTAATGGGGTTAATGTTATTTAATTACTATTGTATCAAACTATTTTAATCTATGATTATTTATGGATAGACATATAATGATTATTTTGTGTGACTCATTACTTGATTGATTAGTTATACATGAGTTTCATATTCATGTGCATTATGCTCATCTAGTATTATTATACTTCAGTAGCATTTTTATTTATCATAATTGTTATGAGATAACTGCCATTTGTATTTATGATGTGGATGTAAAATAACTCTCTAAATAGATATGGAGGGAGAGTATCATCAGAGAGAGTGTGTAGATAAATATGTTGGAGGTATAAAGATTGAAAAATGAACCCGACACACATCAAATAGTGAAAATAAATGCATAATTTCTTTAATTTTAGTTGATTTTGATTAATTCATGCATGATCATGTTGATTTGGTTTAGATTCATGTTTAGATGTTATTTTGGTATTGGTTATAGTTGTTACTATTTTATGGATTATAACAATATCACCATTATGGAGTATGATAGTTATATATTTGTCTTTAGATGACTATACTTATCAATTACTAACTTTGTGACTTCGTACAAGTGTATACTTATAAGAATTCAATAGAAAATTATTTTTAGAACATATATATATATATATATATATATATATATATATATATATATATATATATATATATATATATATATATATATATATATATGGTATGGTATGGAAATAAATTACATTGTATATTATTTAAGAAAATTATTTTTTAATAATTATGTAACCTAAACTGAGGGGAAAGTTACTAAGGTGGTACCTAGGGTGACATAGTTCTAAATACCTAAGGGTTAACTAGGTATGAAGCTTTGATTGTTTAAATGTTTAAAATATTAATAAGCATTTGATTTTTTAATAAACATAATTATTATGTTTATTTAAATAATATGATGTAAACCCTAATTTTGGATTAATAATTTGGTTTGTCTTTGTTTTTAGAACCATGCAACTCAAAATGGCTATGATTCAGCGACAAGTTATGAGGAATATTAAAGAGACTATATTGTTTGGAGGTTGATCTAGGAGTTTTTAGAAGTATGCCATGAATTTTTGGTGTTATGGTGAGTCATTCTTGTGAAAATTATGATGGAGAAGGGTTTACCATGAAATTAGAGATTTTAAAATGTCATGTAGATGACTATGAAAATAATAAAGGAGGATGGAGTTTTTGGAAAATAGATAGAGGCTATGGTCTATAGAGGATAATAAGGGGAAAGAAAGGGACTTTAATTCATAACCAAAGGATAAAATCTAATTCTGTGGAACTAAGAGGTAGGGTTTATTCTTTGGTTCACTCTAAAATTCTATAAAATTCTATATTCAGGTCATATAGTCAATAGATGAAATATGTATGGGGTTTACAAAAATGGTTGTTTTATAATTTTAAATCCTTGTATGAATAAAGGATTTGACCTTGTGGGAGGAAAAATCCCTCCAAATAATTGAATCAATCATTTAGTTAAAGTATAAAATAAGTATGAAAGGTTAGGGATTATTATTGCAAATGAAGTCCTTGTATGGTTTATTTACATGGCTAAGTGTGGCTTTGTGTGGTTTATTTACATCACTGAGTGTAGATTTTTGTGGTCTATTTACATGGTTTTGTATTATTTATGTGTTAGTAAAATGGTTGAATGTTAATGAAATGGATTAGAAACATTGTTTTGATAGGGATTCGAAACTAGGTTTTCTGATAGTTAATATATCACTATGTTTTCCTTGGCTCATTTATTTATTGAAATGATTGTTTATCCATTTAGTTATTACAACTTAGTGATATTTTTTTAGTTTTTGGGTTACATTGGTTTTTTGAATTTAAACTGGGTTTTGTTGGTTATTATATGGTTTTGTATTCATTTCATTTTAATTTATGAATGGCTTGAGTATTATTACCTTGTTATCACCTGTGTATGAATATTTTTATGGGATGGCTAGAAGTTATTATTCGACTTAGCTTAGATTAGTTAGTTGACTATCTATGAGCTGACTGTGTATAAATGATTATGTATTGATCAATTATGTGTAAATTTTAGTTATTTACCATACTACAAGATTATTATTTTTGTGTGTTGGATATATACAATTATTGTATTAATGTAAGGTTTTAGTTTGATATACATATTAAGTCTAAATTAATATAAACCATAGTTAGTTTTTATGAAATGACTGGATCATTATTTATGATAAGTTATTTGACTATAATTGTTATTAAGATTATATTTTGATTGGTTTAAATAACTATTCAATGGATTGGCATAGTATTATAAGATTTGCTATAGGTCACATCATCTTGAACATGTATACATTGATGAGCATGAAGTTAGGATTATGAATTATTAGTTGAATTATTTCTTTAAGATAATTATTTGTGTGTATTATGGATAGATGAATGATTGAAAAATGTTTGTTAGACTATATTAAATGTTCAGATTAGGTTGAGTTAAAAATTTACAAATGGTTAAAGTTGAACTATTTTGGGGTCAAGGATGTTTAATTTGTGATTAAACTTATGTCGAATGGTTTTAATAATTTGATGTACCATATGGTACGTAACATAATATTTCATATTTTTTATTTGTGTTTTAATACATTTAATTGGGTTTTAATTATTGTGTGTTGTTAATGTGATTTATATGTTAATCTTATATTGATTTTATGTTTTTTAAGTGTGATTTTAGAATATTTGAATTAAAAAAATTGTATATAAATATGTATAAATTTAATTATGGATTATACATAAAGACATTATAATATTCTTTATGAATAGTTCATACATACATACATATATACCATGTCATAGGAAACAAGTGGCAAAGGGTTTTAAATATATATATGTGTGTGTGTGTGTATGTGTGTGTGTGTGTGTGTGTGTGTGTGTGTGTGGGCATACTTAATATATAAGTGTATGTGGATAGTTTGATATGTATATTATTAATTTATAATATGTTGATTCAGTTATAAATTATAAGTAAAATGATTAATTTCTAATTAGAACAAATAAAAATAGTGGATATTATTATTTGTTGGTTAACATAGGATTTATTATGAAATTCTTAAATTGTATTATTCTTCTTATAATACTTGTGAAATCAAGTGTTTATATGAATTTGGTAAATACTTGAATATTATGAATATTGTTAGACTATAATTTATTTGTAAATATTGCCTTATTGAAAATGGACTTTGGGTTGTATTGGAACATAACAAATATTTTAGTACATAATAAGTTATTATTCTTTAGATTGTAATTATTTAAAGTTGATTCTTATATTTAATTACTATTGTATTAATACTAAATATATATGATAATTATATGGAAATATTTTAAATGGACTATCTAGTATATATAGTATTAATGACAATAAGGAATATTATTTCAAAAAGGTTCTCATGAATATGTTTAGAGTCATTAATACATGGATTAAATGAAATCTGATTGAGTGTGTTCATGAATGTGATTAATCTATTATATCATTAAACTATATGAAAATTTTTATCAAATTAATGTTTATAGTTAAACATTATCATTTCACCTATTTGATTAATATGTATGTATGCATGATGTCATGTTATAACAAAATTATCTATGATATGTTGTATGTAATTAAAATCTTACAACACATGGGTTCTAGTTGAATTCTCAATACCTACATCATTATTATCTTCTTATCTGTGAAGGGAGGCTCATTCCCTATTTGGACCATTGTGTGGGGGATTTATGGTTTGTGGTTGGTGTGGAAAATCACTTTGATGATACTCTCCCTCTCCGCTAATACTCAGACAATGGAGACTTTTAATCATGATTACATTTTATATACATATGGTGAGGTTGGGAATACTCATTAGTTTTGTGGAACATTGTATTTATATATATTCACTTTGATGTAATAACTTTGTATTATTATACTTGATAACTAAAAGTTGTCTACTCTTTTTTTATAATATTATCGTATAAACTTTCATCGGTTGGCTGAGTTATTATTTAGTAGATATACTTTGGTAATGGAATGAATATATAATTTTATGGAATGTGCTAATTTGATCATTATCTAAATGAATTATAATAATTTAATTTCAAAAGATGCATTTAGTTAAAGATCAATAAACTTATATTAAATAAGAATAATCTAGATTGGATTATTAAAGTAAAATTAAAAAAAAATTACCATTTTTCAATTAAACCTAGTGGGGTTATAAGATTGTGGTATAAGTGATGAGGCTCAAACTATATGACCTAATGAATCCACTAATGTAATCATATTATCTTGTTAATCATAAATGATAATGGTAAGTGGTAGACCTAGAGGTGAGGTTAATTCAAACAATAACCCTTTATTAGATCCAAAACAAATTGATCAAACTGCAAAGTTGGATCACATTCTCATATCCATTCATGAAACTAGGGATTAAATCATGACCTTAGAGTAGGAGGTACATGGGCATCTTGAGTAATTTAATCAAGAAGATCTTGAAGAGCACCCTATTTAGAAACAAACTCAACAAGATGATTAGTAATAGCATAGGCATGATGAGGTGTCACAAGATACGAGGGATCATGTAGCTACATAACTTGTATAAGACATGAAGAAATTTAATCCTTCTAATTTTAATATACCTATGTTATGGTACGGTGCTTAATCTTGGTTGATAGAAATTAAAAATTAATTTGAGATACATAATTACTCAGAAGTCACTAAGGTAATTTGGGGAGCATATTAGCTTGTTGGAGAAGTAAAAACATGGTGGGAAAATAAGAAGCTCGAGATGAATTTTGACTCCAATACAACCACATGGGAACAATTCATGGTTTTTTTGGGATCACAATGGTTACTCTAGTTGTATTTTGACTAAAATCTAACAAATTGTATGAATCTAAATATAGGAGATCTTTTAGTGAATGGATACTAGGAAAAGGTCACTAAGCTCCTAAAATATATTCCTCAATATTAAGAAGATGAAATGTTTTGAATTCAAAATTTCATTATGGGATTAAAACCCCAAAGTGAGTGTGAAGTATATGTGCATGGACCATTTATAATGGATTGAGTCTTTGAAAAATTAGTTAATTAAGAGTCAAAAATGAAGTATCTTACTCAAGTCAGAGACAAGTTCGAGAAAAAACATGGAGCTTCCAAACCCACTCTTTAAAAGAAATGGAAAAGGAATGAAAATTCCAAGAATTAGTTTAGGAATCAAAATGTTAAATTCAATAAATTCTCGAGTAGAAATAAATCATAAGGTGGATTCAAGCCTAGTTTTAAGGGGAACCAACAATCGAAAATAAAAGGGTCACCTAATAGATGTTTCATCTGTCGAGGTGATCACTATGCTAAAGAATGTACTCAAATAAAGTCTAAAGGTAAAGCTAAGTGTACTACACATCAAGGAACCTTTTAATAAAGAATCCATACAACTATTAACAATCACCAAGTTGATTTTAAAGTCTCACCTATTGAGCTTGTGGGTAATATTTTTGGTAAACCTATTTCCATTTTGATTGATGTTGGAGCTAAAGAGTGTTTTATTTCCATGAATGATTTATAAGTTGTCTAAGAAATCTAGTTCAATGGAAAATGCATGGTCAATAAAACATGGGAATAAAGTTAAATTCAAAGTTGATAAGTGTTTAATGGAAGCTGAGATTGAATTATCTGAACTCACCACAATAGTATATCTTTATGCAGCACCACTAGGGTCATATGATGTAATATTAGGGGTGAATTATATTTTTAAGGATAAAACTAAGGTAGATTTATATCATAATAAGGTATAATGTCAAGATTATTTTTGGAATTAGACTAAGATTCAAGGTGAGAAAAGGGAGTTAAAACTTGGGTAAATTTGCATAATTTATCTTTAGAAGGATCACATGAAAGGATGTTAGACATTTATTATTAAAATAAATGAAATGGATGAAATAAAGGAACCATCCATAGAGGATTACCCTTTTCTTAAAAACCTTCATGATGTGTTTCCAGAGGAATTGATAGGATTACCACACAAGTTGGAGTTTGATTTCTTAATTGACATAATGCTTGGTTTAGAACCATAATCCAAATCACCTTACAATATAATGACTAAAAATTTGGTTGACTTGAAAGCTCAACTACATAAATTTTTATCCAAAGGGTTGATTTAACCTAGTGTATCACCATGGTGTGCACCAATCATGTTCATCAACAAGAAAGATGGCGCTCTTCACCTATGTATTGGTTATATGATGTTGAATAAAGTGAAAATCAAGAACATGTATCCATTACCTCGTATTGATGATCTCTTTGATCAAATACATGGGGTGATAGTTTTCTCTAAGATATATCTTCAATCAAGATATCACAAGTTGAAGATTTAAGAGGAAGATATTCCCAAAATGATGTTTTAAACTTGATATGGATAGTATAAATTTATAGTTTTGGATTTTGGGTTAACAAATACTCTAACAACATTCATGAATCTCATGAATAATGTGTATAGGGATTATCTACATTATTTTGTGTTATTTTTTCTGGATGATATCCTTCTTTATTCTAAGAGTGAGGAAGAACATCTACAACATCTAAAGTTTGTATTGTAACATTTGGAGAAGAACAAACTTTACGATAAGCTATCCAAATGTGTATTTTTCTAGAGGAAAGTGTAGTATTTGGGACACATTATCTTTGCAAATGGAATTTAAATTGATCTAGCTAAGATAAGAACTATAATAGAGTGGCCAATACCCAAAAATATTCATGAAGTGAGATGTTTTATGGTACTATCTATGTATTATGGGAAATTTGTTTTGAATTTATCAAAAAGAGTTAACCCAATTAACTCTCTTTAGCAAAAGAAGTAGAGTTTTTTAATCAAAAAGGTATGAGAAAACCTTTTAAGAGTTGAAAAAGAGGATTACATCAACACCTATGCTAAAAGTTCTTGATCCTAATGGTCAGTTATTAGTAATCACTGATGCATCTTGGGATGGTCTTGGAGGAGTTATTATGCAAGATCGATCAGTTGTAGCATATGAATCTAGGAATCTTAAAGCATATATGTTAAATTATGTCCCACATGATCTAGAACATGCTACACTTTTGGAGGCATTATCTATTGGGGAAACCATTTGAGCTCAAGACTAATAACTTGGGGATAAAATATATCTTCACCAAACTGAACGTAAATGCTTTTTAGAGACATTGGTTAGAGATTTTATTTGACTATGATTTTGATATTATTTACATCAATGTCAAGGAAAATAGATTTGATGATGCCCTAAGTCATAGAAGGTATATAACATCTTTGGATACTATAAAGAGTACCTTTCATGATCAATTTGTTAAATTATCTCCTAGAAATGGATTCTATGAGCAAGTTAATAAATATTTGTTAGAGGATGCTTAAAAACCTAAGTTTAAAGGATTCAAGGTAGAGAATGATGGTCTTTTAAGGTACAATTGTAGAATGTATGTACTTGATAGATAAAATTTGAAGACCAAGGTGCTAAAAGAATTGCACAATGCCCCTTATTCAAGTCACCCTAGAGTGACAAAGCTCATGGCTGAACTAAGACCTCATTATTTTTGGAAAGGAATTAAAAGGGATGTAGTGGTTTTTGTGTCTCATTGTTTAGAGTGTCAGAATGTTAAAGATGAACATGTGCACCTAAAAATTCTGTTGTATCCTCATGATATACCATAATAGAAGTGGTAGGTAATTAATATGGACATTATCTAAGATTTGTCATTGTCATAAAACCATCATGACATGATTTTGGTAGTAGTTGACAAACTAACCAAGGTATTTCACTTTATGTTAGGTAATTTGACTAATGACATACCAATGCTTGTGAAAATATTCATGAAATAGGTGTATTGGTTACATGGGTCTATATATAAGATAAATTTTTATCAAGATCCAAGGATGACATCTAGATTTTGGTTGACTCTAAATTTAGATTTACACACACTTTTAAATTTAAGTACTACATATCGTCTAGAAATAGGATGGATAAATAGAAAGAGTAAACAAATCTATAAATATCTTATTCAAATATATTTCATGGGTCAATAATACAAGTGGGAATATTATCTTACACTGTTAGAGTTTTCTTATATTAACTGTTACCAATCGAGTTTATATATGGTTCCATTTGAAGCATTATATGGAAGGAGGTGTCAAACACCAATCAGTGGGGACAAGCTTGAAGAGAGGGTAGTCTTTGGTCCTAAAATGCTTATATAAATTGAAGAATAGGTCAAGTTAATTAGATAAAGGCTAGATGAAGCTAATGATAGATAGAAAATCTATGCTAATCTAAAAAGGATATCAAGAGAGTTTTATGTTGGTGATAAAGTATTTCTTTGAGTTAAACCTCAAAAGAGCTTGATTAAGTTTGGTAAATTAGTGAACCTTTCACCAAGATATTTGGGACCTTTTGAGGTCTTAGAAGTGATCAATCCTATTACATATTTTCCTACCTTGCCTCCATCTCTATCTCTCTTACATAATGTTTTTCATGTGTCCTATTTTAAAAAGTATGTAACTAATCCTTCTCATTTATTGGATTGGAATGCTTTATAGGATTTGTATCCTAGGGTGGTCATAGTAGAAACAATCATAATAATTGACACTCACAAGTTAGTTAGTTTGCATAACAAATAAGTGTCATAATGCAAGGTTTAGTTGGACTAATATTATAAGTATAGTACCACTTTGGAGGACTATGATGAGTTTTATATATTATTTTCACATTTAATTATTTAGAGCATTTATTATTGTTATTTGATGTACTAATATGTGTTATTTAATTTCAAAGTTTTTGTTTGAAATAAGTGACATCGAGATGATGACCATTTTTAGGGGGAAATATGTTATATCATGATTTCCTCACTAAACTTTATTTTCTTATTAAACATATATTAATGGGGTTAATATTGTTTAATTAATGTTTTAGAAAATTATTTTCATTTAAGTTGATGTATGGATAAACATATAATGATTATTTTGTGTGACTCGTTACTTGATTGATTAGTTGTACATGATTTTCGTATGCATGTAGATTATGTACATTCAGTATTTTTATGTTTTAGCTTAATTTTTATTGATTATAATTATTATGAGCTAACTATTGTTTGAATTTTTGAGGTGTATGTAGGAGAAAGTCTACTCTCTAGACATATATATAGGGAGAGTTTCATCAGGGAGGGTGCTATAGATGAACATGTTTAAGGTGTATAGATTAGAAAAGGAACCCCACACACACCACATAGTGCAAATAAATGTATAATTTATTTAAATTTAATTATGTTTAATTAATTCATGCTTGATCATGTTGATTTGGTTTAGATCTATGTTTATATACTATTTTGGTTTTGGTTGTAGTTGTTACTATTTTTTATATTATGATGTTATTGCCATTATGAAGTATGACAGTTATATATTTTTCTTTATATGAATATACTTATGAATTATTGACTTTGTTACTCTGCACAAGCGTATAATTGTAAGGATACAATAGAGAAATATCATTAGGGTATATGCATGTATTTATGTATAGAATGGAAATAAATTGCATTTTAGATTATTTAACAAAATGATTTTTTAATTAATATCTAACCTAAATCTAGATAAAAGTTACTAAGGTGGTACATAGGGTGGCATAGTTCTAAATACCTAAGGGTTAACTAGGTATGAATCTTTGATTGTTTAAATGTTTACAATATGAATAGGCATTCAATTTTTTAATAAACATAATTAATATGTTCATTAACATAATACGATGTCAACCATAATTAGGAAGGCATCATTTGCTTTGTCTTTGTTCTTCAAACCATGAAACTTGGAATGGCTAAGGTCTAACTATGAGTTATGAGGAATATTGGGGATACTATTGTTTTATTAGATAGGTTAAACAATAGGTTTTAAAAGGCCCCATATCCTTATACAATGGAGAAAACTTAAAATAAAACATTAATGCTCTGATGGGATACCTATACTAGTGGCAACTAAATGGGTAGCAAGAAACCCACACTATAGGAATTTCTACCAAAAAAAAACTAAAAAAAAACTTACATAGGAAACTTTCATGAAGTTTATACCAAACTTATCTTGGGGACCTAACCCCTTTCTCATTGATTTTTAAAATATTATCATGGGTTCCCCCCAAATAGAGAGACATAAAAGAAGGATGATTCATTTATTTTCTTCCTTTTTTATTTTTTTTGACCACTAACCATCCTTCCTTATTCTCAGCCTGAAGGGATGATAAGGCTTCCTCAACTGGGATGTAGGGTTAGGATTTGTTTTCCATTGTTATCACTATATTTTTATCTACCCTGGAAGAATATAAATCTGGGATCTCCTTCAAGGAAGAGGCTTAAATTGACACAACCTTCCTTGGAGAGATTAAATTGACCAATATTTCTTCTTCATAATGTGATGAGCTTTTAGGATCATTTTTTGAATTAGGGGAAGTAGGGGCTTAAGAAAAAGAGGTAGAATCCTTGCTATCAGTAGCCCACTCTTCATCTACAACCAACACCATGATCTTTTTTGTGGTAAAATCTCTCCACCAATAAAAATATTTCTTTTCTTTTACTATATTATAGTTTTTGGTCAAGTGCCCAGTGCCAGAAAACTATGGTAGTGAAAAGATAAACCTTCATAGTCAATAGTTTAAGACTAAGTGTAGTCTACAACTTGCAGGGTGATTTTATCTAAAAGGTTCTTGGAGGTATCAATGTTCACCAAGATCCTATCAAATTTAGTGAGAGAGAAATAATTAGTATCTAGATGCATTATTATAAATCCACATGGAGACTTACCAATAGCCTCTAGACTATATTCTATATAAAATAATAGTGGAAGGTTGGGAAAATGAACCCAAATAGGTTTAACATGTAAAGGTTTAGTGAGGGAATTTAAGGTAGGGGATCATGGTTTTTTGAGTAAGGGGTGGTGATTTAAGCTCTAGGGTTGGTATTGAATCTTATCTTTATCCTTAATATTATGAAAAAAATAATAAAGAATCTTTTAGCACAAGGATAAATATTTAGACTACTTGAGAGAAGGGGTTTCCATTGTTTCAAGATCTAGTTTTTAAGATCTTGGATCTTTGGCTAGATATCCACAAAATATGTAGATGATACCCCTGGTAGAAAAAAATTCCTCCAATTTGAGAACAATCCTAGTTTTTTATTTGTCAAAAATTACCACCAGGTCAATAGAAGTAGGGGTGAGAGGTTTGGAATCCATTCTCAGGGCTAGCCTATGGGAGAATTCTTCAATGAAAGAGGTAGATCTATAGTTAGACTCTAATCTAACCTATTAATCCATTGTCATGACACCCAAACTATGGTTTGACTCTCTATGACCTATCAAATTCTTCTTCATATAAAATGAAGATGATTAAACTTAATAACCATTAGGGGTAGTTGGTAGTAGTGATGATTGGAGCTTGGTTGAAGGCATTCCCCCCCAAATAGATCCATCAGATTAGAATCATAAGTCTTAAGCAAGAGACTAGATGTGGGTGGAGGATTAGGCTTGAAATAAACTTACCCATTACCCTGTATAGGACTGGATGATAAATTTAGAGGAACTAGGCATGCACTGATGGATTAGGGGCCAAATCAACCTATGAAGCCATTCTCATGAGCCTCAAGA